>JAWNND010000762.1:0-18639 GCA_035043265.1 Drosophila testacea | reverse complement strand
CGGTTTGGAACTTTTTTGTCATATGTGTTATTTCTTTAGCTTTCATGAACCGATGAGATTTTTATGCGAAAAGCTTTCTGTAAAAAAATATAAGGTAAATAGTAAACTGTGTCAAAAATGACTGATCTGCATAGGGAAGCAAAATAGGCATTGGGACCACGCAAAAAAATTATTTTTTATGTTTAAAAGTGAGTTAAAATTTTAAGTAAATTATTTTTATTTAGTATGATATATGCTACATTTAATTTACAACTCTTAATATTTTGTTGATCCTCCATTATTTTTAATGACCGATTTTATTCGTGTCGTCAAAAAAAAAAAAAAAAAAAAAAAAAAAAAAAGTAGTATTCCGTTGTACCACAAATTTTCCAAATTCCAATCAAGCTCTTTTAACGTTTTGGGCTTCACCTTCGTTATTTTAACCTTTAAAATATGCCAGAAAAAAAAAAAAAAAAAAAAAAAAAAAAAATTGCCTGGCCAGACCAACATTGATTTGCCCACCTTCTTCAAATAATTAATTATCTAAAAAAAAATAAAAAAAAAAAAAAAAAAAAAAAAAAAAAAAAAAAAAAAAAAAAAAATGAGAATGAAAATAAAAAAAAAAAAAAAAAAAAAAAAAAAAAAAAAAAAAACAGAGTCGTCCTGAAAGATTAGATCCTTGGTATACGAAAAGTGCTCCTCAATCGATGGTATGAGATGTTGGTCCAAGATAATTTTGTACTTTTCTCCGTTAACCGTTCCATCAATTAGGTCCAGATCACCAACTCCATAAAAGGAGAAACATCCCCAGACCATACGGGATCCTCCTTGCCTTACAGTTGTTCTTAGGCACTCTTTCTTGAACCGTTCTCCGACTTTACGGCGTACGTATGTCATCCCATCTGAACCAAAAAGGTTTATTTTGGATTCATCAGAAAATATAAAGTTTCTCCAATCGATTAAGGTCCAAGACTCGTGGGTTTTAGCCGATTTTAGCCATTTTTGACGCATTTTTAACGTTGAACCCGGTTTTTTTGCTGGCCGGCGAGCATAAAGTCCTTCCTCCACGAGGCGTCATCGCACAGTCCTTGTCCTAATGTTGACTTCTCCAGATTGGACAAGTTCGGTCCTAATGTCTTCAGCGGTTTTGAACGATTTTCCATGGCACAATTCTTCCATTCCATGCTTCAATATTCTATTTTCGTGGTTGGTTGTCTTCTTCTTCCTACCTGTGCCAGGGTATCCATTTAAACTGTCGGTTTTATCGTTATTCATAAGAAATTGGCCATAGAAGATTTGCTGATCCCAACTTTAACACTTACAGCACGAAGACTCAAGTTTTCCGACCGCAGAACCAATATGGCTCATTTGTGCAAATCAGTCATTTGTGACGTAGCTCACTATATAATATTTTTTTACTTGCCAAAACGCTTTGGCAACAAAAATTTAACGCATATTTAAAGTTAAATAATAAACAAATACAAATTAAAAAAAAATAAGTCGATCGAAACATTTATGCGGCGCTCACGTGGCTTCAAAGTACGGATATGCAAGCGCAAATTAGGTGTCCGGTCTCTTCTTTGTCCGCTACTGTATATGCTCAACATTCTGAAAAGTTTTAAAACAGACAAAAATTATATATTTATCAATAATTATAATTTATTCATTTTGATGACTTTATATTTCTAATTGTTCTAAAAACTCTAGCATAAAAATTCTGAAACAGTGTCCATCAACATATTAGGTTTATTTTCAAAGTCTAAAATCTTAAACAACTTCTTAAGGTATTTTAAATATAATTTATATAATTTTCTCAATAACAATCACTTAATTTCTAGCAGTTTTAACAAAGAACTGAAGAGTAAAAACATTGATAGTGGGCAAGTAATTATTAAATGATTTTTAAAACTATTAATCAATTTAATATGTTAACATTTACAGTTTAAAAACTTTACCATCCAATTCAAATACAAAAATAGAAAGATTGAAATCTAAGAGAAGATATTAAAATAATTAACAACTTGTTTCGAACTTTAATTAATTTTGAAACCAGCTAAATCTGTCATTAACTAGAATAATAGATCTAGAGGGAATTAAATTGTATTTCATTGTTTGAGTGACATGCATAGAAAGCTGTTATGCAATCAAAATACATTATCTACACAAGTGAACGATGAAGCGTATTTTGTTGACAAGTGTAAATAATTACTTAAATGGAATTTAAACATACTAAGGATTTATGAATGTGTAATTAAAATTATAGCAAATGAGTTTTGCTTGATTGGATTTTTGGTCAAAACTGTCAAACTAAGCTCCTGATCAATAAACTAAGCCCATTGCAAGGCCAGGACCTTAGTACATATGTAGTGTATAATTCGGAGGCGTCATATTTGTTAAGTGTGCGGCTTTCAGTTTGCAATATTTAATGCAAATATCCTTCGCCTTAGGGGGCAGGCAGAAAACCTCAGACTTCATACCTCAGAGCCCAGACTCCTCAGACCTCAGACCGCACAAAATAATCAAGTTTTGTTTTGCTGCTCGATTTAGATTTGGACTTGCCGCATGGCCATGCCCACTTACAGCAATTTGTGCGCCTACTTGCTCGCTTGATTGTGGTGGGCGTGGTCGGTTTGCGCCTCAACATTCCAATGCGTACTCGGCATATGTGAGTTTCCTGTAATAGATCTTGTGGCAAACATAAACTGCATGTTAAATGCTTTTGCCTGCGGCCCACACTACCGCACACACTCCCTGATGAGCTTAATGGTAAAATGCAGTAGTGTGCGTAGTGCGTGTATGAATGTGTGTGTGTGTGTGTGTGTGTTGATGATGCGTGCGTCATGCTCAAATGATAAATTGTTACAGGCACGACCTGGCGACCAGGCAACGTTGTTGAAGTATTGCGAGTGGCAAGAACACGGGTATAGAGAAATGGTATAGAGAGGAAAGAGAGAGAGAGAGAGAGAGTGAGAGAGAGGGGGTAGGAAGCATTAGCATGTTGCAAGCTCAAGATGGAGCTGCAGTTCTGATAGTCAAAGATAACACACAATGCATAATAGTTGATGCCACACAATTTACACATATTAAGTAATGCTACCGGTAACTGCCATATCATTGGGTGTATCTGCTGACTGAGTGCGTATGTGTGTGTGTATTTGTGTGTGTATGATAAGTGTGCATCGGTTGACGCTCACACTAACTAGACAAATTGCAACAAGATGGTAAGCAAATGCTTTGGTTACCAAAGGATTCAATGCCCTGGTTTGCATAAGCGATTATTCCTTTCATACAGCCAAGTGGATGAAGTCATCTGTATTACACGAATATTCGAGTACTCATACTTATGTAAACCTTCCCAATCATATCTAAAGATATTCAAATATTCATACAAGGCAAACATGTGCATTATATTCGGTTGCCATAATTATAAATATGATTAACACAAAATTATGCAATAATTTCGACAACATCACCAAGCTATCATTCTTGGCAATGGCTTTGCTTAAATTTATGTTAACCAACGCAGCTTCTATAATTGAGTATTTTTACAAATTTATTGTTGAAGAAATTAGCTGTCCAAAAAAGGTACAAATTCATAGTCATAGAGTTTAAAAACTAATACAAAATTCTAATTATAAAAGAATATCTAATGACGACGCCGAAATGATTGAATGACATTGAAGCCATATTTAAAACTTAATATTTATTTTTTTATATAACTATACTTACATTTATACTTATTGTTAGTTTCCTTTAGTGGAAGTAACCAACTAGTAAAAACTTAATAAAACAAAAAAGTTAAACGAAAAGATTTTGCAATACGCCTAAGATTCCATTAATAAATATAATTATGAAGAAATGTATTTAAATGCCCTACGTGTCGGTTTAACATGAGTTCCCGATTTATTTGCAAGCAGCTTTTTAAAAAGCGATTTACAGAACAGTTTCCCTTTTAATTAATATTTAATGTATGTTTTATCCAAAGAAAGTGTTTAATTACGACATTAAAGGAGCTGGAGCTGAAACTTCAGCCCAGTAGCTTATATATTGTACATTGTGTCAGCATTTGCATAATATTATTTTAAGTTGTATTTTCAATTTATTTAATAATATTTGCAGTCATTATTGCCCCCATTGATTACTATACTGATTTATATCTAATATCTTATTAAATAATATTGTTCAATTTGTTGTTTGTGTGGCCAAAGGCCAGTTGAGGTCACAATGACCTTATTGTCGGGCTGACAATTTACATAACACGTCTTGCATACCCTTTCCGCTTCAATTATATGATCATGTCCCGTATGTTGTGTGTGTCCCGCTCAAGCAGTGAATGGTCGTGCTTTAAGTGCTTTGGCGTTTATAAGTATTTTGCCAATAAATAGCAATACGCGTTTGTCACTTGTACTTCGTTCAGTTGCGTGTGCTGGAATCAATTTATAGATCAAATTCATGGCTAAAATGACATTCCACACGAAAATCTGGTTAAATTTGACAAAGTTATGCAAGTTTGAAATCTGTCGACCCTTGGGACTGGCAACTTTACAAGTCAAATTTTTGGTCACTCTGTCATGATGTTTTGCAAGAAAGTGAAACACCTCAGAATCAACTTTAAAGTACTTTCTTATACTTATATGGGCAACAGGACTTGACTAAAAATGAAAAATCAAAATTTGAAATTTTCAAAATTTTTTCTTTAAGAGAGTGTAAAAGAAGGTCCCTTATCTAAAATTCCAACAAATACGACAAAGTGGATTTTTGAAAAGCAACTATTTTAAGTTGTAGAATCAATTTATAGATCAAATCATGGCTAAAATGACATTCCACACGAAAATCTGGTTAAATTTGACAAAGTTATGCAAGTTTGAAATCTGTCGACCCTTGGGACTGGCAACTTTACAAGTCAAATTTTTGGTCACTCTGTCATGATGTTTTGCATGAAAGTGAAACACCTCAGAATCAACTTTAAAGTACTTTCTTATACTTATATGGGCACCAGGACTTGACTAAAAATGAAAAATCAAAATTTGAAATTTTCTAAATTTTTTCTTTAAGAGAGTGTAAAAGAATGTCCCTTATCTTAAATTCCAACAAATACGACAAAGTGGATTTTTGAAAAGCAACTATTTTAAGTTGTAGAAACAATTTATATATCAAATCATGGCTAAAATGACATTCCACACGAAAATCTGGTTAAATTTGACAAAGTTATGTAAGTTTTAAATCTGTCGACCCTTGGGACTGGCAACTTTTCAAGTCAAATTTTTGGTCACTCTGTCATGATGTTTTGCAAGAAAGTGAAACACCTCAGAATCAACTTTAAAGTACCTTCTTATACTTATGAGTACCAGGACTTGATTAAAATGAAAAATCAAAATTTGAAATTTTCAAAATTTTTTCTTTAAGAGAGTGTAAAAGAAAGTCCCTTATCTAAAATTCCAACAAATACGACAAAGTCGATTTTTGAGAAACAACTATTTTAAGTTGTAAAATCAATTAATAGATCAAATCATGGCTAAAATGACATTCCACACGAAAATCGGGTCAAATTTGACAAAGTTATGCAAGTTTGAAATCTGTCGACCCTTGGGACTGTCAACTTTTCAAGTCAAATTTTTGGTCACCTGTCATGTTTTTTGCAAGAAAGTGAAACACCTCAGAATCAACTTTAAAGTACTTTCTTATACTTATATGAGTACCAGGACTTGATTAAAATAAAAAATCAAAATTTTAAATTTTCAAAATTTTTTTCTTTAAGAGAGTGTAAAAAAGGACCCTTATCTAAAATTCCAACAAATGCGACAAAATCGATTTTTGAGAAACAACTTTTTAAGTTGTAGAATCAATTTATAGCTGAAATCATGGCTAAAATGACATTCCACACGAAAATTGGGTTAGATTTGACAAAGCTATGCAAGTTTGAAATCTGTCGACCCTTGGGACTGGCAACTTTACAATTCAAATTTTTGCTCAATCTGTCATGAAGTTTTGCAAGAAAGTGAAACACCTCAGAATTAGCTTAAAAGTATTTTCTTATACTTATATGGGAAACAGGACATGATTAAAATAAAATATCAAAATTTGAAATTTTCAAAATTTTTTTTTAAGAGAGTGTAAAAGAAGGTCCCTTATCTAAAATTCAAACAAATGCGACAAAATCGATTTTTGAGAAACAACTATTTTAAGTTGTAGAATCAATTTATAGATCAAATCATGGCTAAAATGACATTCCGCAGGAAAATTGGGTTAGATTTGACAAAGTTATGTAAGTTTTAAATCTGTCGACCCTTGGGACTGGCAACTTTACAAGTCAAATTTTTGGTCAATCTGTCATGAAGTTTTGCAAGAAAGTGAAACACCTCAGAATCAACTTTTAAGTACTTTCTTATACTTATATGAGTACCAGGACTTGATTAAAATAAAAAATCAAAATTTTAAATTTTCAAATTTTTTTCTTTAAGAGAGTGTAAAAGAATGTCCCTTATCTTAAATTCCAACAAATACAACAAAGTGGATTTTTGAAACGCAACTATTTGAAGTTGTAGAATCAATGAATAGATCAAATCATGGCTAAAATGACATTCCACACGAAAATCGGGTCAAATTTGACAAAGTTACTCAAGTTGGAAATCTGTCGACCCTTGGGACTGGCAACTTTACAAGTCAAATTTTTGGTCACTCTGTCATGATTTTTTGCAAGAAAGTTAAACACCTCAGAATCAACTTTAAAGTACTTTCTTATACTTATATGAGCACCAGGACTTGACGAAAAATTAAAAATCAAAATTTGAAATTTTCAAAATTTTTCTTTAAGAGAGTGTAAAGATAAGGGACCTTATCTAAAATTCCAACAAATGCGACAAAGTCGATTTTTGAAAAACAACTTTTTAAGTTGTTGAATAAATTTATAGATCAAATCATGGCTAAAATGACAATCGCATTAAAATTGGGTTAGATTTGACAAAGTTATGCAAGTTTGAAATCTGTCGACCCTTGGGACTGGCAACTTTACAAAACAAATTTTTGGTAACAAAGGACTTTCTTATACTTATATGAGCACCAGGACTTGACTAAAAATAAAAAATCAAAATTTTAAATTTTCTAAATTTTTTCTTTAAGAGAGTGTAAAAGAATGTTCCTTTTCTTAAATTCCAACAAATACGACAAAGTGGATTTTTGAAATGCAACTATATTAAGTTGTAGAATCAATTTATATATCAAATCATGGCTAAAATGACATTCCACACGAAGATCTGGTTAAATTTGACAAAGTTATGTAAGTTTTAAATCTGTCGACCCTTGGGACTGGCAACTTTTCAAGTCAAATTTTTGGTCACTATTTCATGATGTTTTGCAAGAAAGTGAAACACCTCAGAATCAACTTTAAAGTACTTTCTAATACTTATATGGGCAACAGGACTTGACTAAAAATGAAAAATCAAAATATAAAATTTTCTAAATTTTTTCTTTTAGAGAGTGTAAAAGATTGTCCCTTATCTAAAATTCCAACAAATACGACAAAGTCGATTTTTGAAATGCAACTATTTTAAGTTGTAGAATACAATTATAGATCAAATCATGGCTAAAATGACATTCCACACGAAAATCGGGTTAAATTTTACAAAGTTATGCAAGTTTGAAATCTGTCAACCCTTGGGACTGGCAACTTTTCAAGTCAAATTTTTGGTCACTCTGTCATGATGTTTTGCAAGAAAGTGAAACACCTCAGAATCAATTTTAAAGTTCTTTCTTATACTTATATGAGTACCAGGACTTGATTAAAATAAAAAATCAAAATCAAAAAAATCAAAAGGTCCCTTATCTAAAATTTCAACAAATACGACAAAGTCGATTTTTGAAATGCAACTATTTTAAGTTGTAGAATACAATTATAGATCAAATCATGGCCAAAATGACATTCCGCAGGAAAATTGGGTTAGATTTGACAAAGTTATGTAAGTTTTAAATCTGTCGACCGTTGGGACTGGCAACTTTACAAGAAATCTGTCGACCTTTGGGACTGGCAACTTTACAAGTCAAATTTTTGGTCAATCTGTCATGAAGTTTTGCAAGAAAGTGAAACACCTCAAAATCAACTTGTAAGTACTTTCTTATACTTATATGAGTACCAGGACTTCATTAAAATAAAAAATCAAAATTTTAAATTTTCAAATTTTTTTCTTTAGGAGAGTGTAAAAAAAGGTCCCTTATCTAAAATTCCAACAAATACGACACAGCCGATTTTTGAGAAACAACTATTTTAAGTTGTAAAATCAATTTATAGATCAAATCATGGCTAAAATGACATTACACACGAAAATCTGGTTAAATTTGACAAAGTTTTGCAAGTTTGAAATCTGTCGACCCTTGGGACTGGCAACTTTACAAGTCAAATTTTTGGTCACTCTGTCTTGTAGTTTTACAGGAAACTGATACACATCAGAATCAACTTTAAAGTTCTTTCTTATACTTATATGAGTACCAGGACTTGATTAAAATAAAAAATCAAAATCAAAAAAATCAAAAGGTCCCTTATCTAAAATTTCAACAAATACGACAAAGTCGATTTTTGAAATGCAACTATTTTAAGTTGTAGAATACAATTATAGATCAAATCATGGCTAAAATGACATTCCGCAGGAAAATTGGGTTAGATTTGACAAAGTTATGTAAGTTTTAAATCTGTCGACCGTTGGGACTGGCAACTTTACAAGAAATCTGTCGACCTTTGGGACTGGCAACTTTACAAGTCAAATTTTTGGTCAATCTGTCATGAAGTTTTGCAAGAAAGTGAAACACCTCAAAATCAACTTGTAAGTACTTTCTTATACTTATATGAGTACCAGGACTTGATTAAAAAAAAAATCAAAATTTTAAATTTTCAAATTTTTTCTTTAGGAGAGTGTAAAAAAAGGTCCCTTATCTAAAATTCCAACAAATACGACAAAGCCGATTTTGAGAAACAACTATTTAAGTTGTAAAATCAATTTATAGATCAAATCATGGCTAAAATGACATAACACACGAAAATCTGGTTAAATTTGACAAAGTTTTGCAAGTTTGAAATCTATCACCCTTGGGACTGGCAACTTCAAGTCAAATTTTGGTCCTCTGTCTTGTATTTTACAGGAACTGATACACATCACAATTTAAAGTACTTTCTTATACTTCATATGAGAACCAGGGCTCGATTTAAAATAAAAAATCAAAATTTTTAATTTTCAAATTTTTTTCTTTAAGAGAGTGTAAAAGTCCCTTATCTAAAATTCCAACAAATACGACAAAGTCGGGTCAAATTTGAAAAAGTTATGCAAGTTTGAAATCTGTCGACCGTTGGGCCTGTCAACTTTTCAAGTCAAATTTTTGGTCAATCTGTCATGAAGTTTTGCAGAAAGTGAAACTCCTCAGAATCAACTTTAAAGTACTTTCTTGTACTTATATGGGCAACAGGACTTGACTAAAAATGAAAAATCAAATTTTCTAAATTTTTTCTTTAAGAGAGTGTAAAAGAATGTCCCTTATCTTAAATTCCAACAAATACGACAAAGTGGATTTTGAAAAGCAACTATTTTAAGTTGTAGAAACAATTTATATATCAAATCATGGCTAAAATGACATTCCGCAGAAAATTGGGTTAGATTTGACAAAGTTATGTAGTTTGAAATCTGTCGACCCTTGGGACTGGCAACTTTACAAGTCAAATTTTGGTCAATCTGCATGAAGTTTGCAAGAAAGTGAACACCTCAGAATCAACTTTAAAGTACTTTCTTATACTTATATGAGTAAATTTGAAAAGTTATGCAAGTTTGAAATCTGTCGACCGTTGGGCCTGTCAACTTTTCAAGTCAAATTTTTGGTCAATCTGTCATGAAGTTTTGCAAGAAAGTGAAACTCCTCAGAATCAACTTTAAAGTACTTTCTTGTACTTATATGGGCAACAGGACTTGACTAAAAATGAAAAATCAAATTTTCTAAATTTTTTCTTTAAGAGAGTGTAAAAGAATGTCCCTTATCTTAAATTTCAACAAATACGACAAAGTGGATTTTTGAAAAGCAACTATTTTAAGTTGTAGAAACAATTTATATATCAAATCATGGCTAAAATGACATTCCACACGAAAATCTGGTTAAATTTGACAAAGTTATGTAAGTTTTAAATCTGTCGACCCTTGGACTGGCAACTTTTCAAGTCAAATTTTTGGTCACTCTGTCATGATGTTTTGCAAGAGAGTGAAACACCTCAGAATCAACTTTAAAGTACCTTCTTATACTTATATGAGTACCAGGACTTGATTAAATGAAAATCAAAATTTGAAATTTTCAAAATTTTTTCTTTAAGAGAGTGTAAAAGAAAGTCCCTTATCTTAAATTCCAACAAATACGACAAAGTCGATTTTTGAGAAACAACTATTTTAAGTTGTAAAATCAATTAATAGATCAAATCATGGCTAAAATGACATTCCACACGAAAATCGGGTTAAATTTGAAAATTATGCAAGTTAAATCTGTCGACCCTTGGGACTGGCAACTTTACAATTCAAATTTTTGGTCACTCTGTCATTAAAATTTGCAAGAAAGTTATACACATCAGAATCAACTTTGAAGTACTTTCTTATACTTATATGGGAAACAGGACTTGAGTAAAATAAAATATCAAAATTTGAAATTTTCGAAATTTTTTCATTAAGAGAGTGTAAAAAAGGACCCTTATCTAAAATTCCAACAAATGCGACAAAGTCGATTTTTGAAAAGCAACTATTTTAAGTTGTAGAATCAATTTATAGATCAAATCATGGCTAAAATGACATTCCGCAGAAAAATTGGGTTAGATTTGACAAAGTTATGTAAGTTTGAAATCTGTCGACCCTTGGGACTGGCAACTTTACAAGTCAAATTTTTGGTCAATCTGTCATGAAGTTTTGCAAGAAAGTGAAACACCTCAGAATCAACTTTAAAGTACTTTCTTATACTTATATGAGTACCAGGACTTGATTAAAATAAAAAATCAAAATTTTAAATTTTCAAATTTTTTTCTTTAGGAGAGTGTAAAAAAAGGTCCGTTATCTAAAATTCAAACAAATACGACAAAGTCGATTTTTGAAAAGCAACTAGTTTAAGTTGTAGAATCAATTAATAGTTCAAATCATGGCTAAAATGACATTCCACACGAAAATCGGGTTAAATTTGACAAAGTTACGCAAGTTTGAAATCTGTCGACCCTTGGGACTGGCAGCTTTACAAGTCAAATTTTTGGTCAATCTGTCATTAAGTTTTGCAAGAAAGTGAAACACCTCAGAATCAACTTAAAAGTACTTTCTTATACTTATATGAGTACCAGGACATGATTAAAATAAAAAATCAAAATTTGAAATTTTCAAAATTTTTTTTTAAGAGAGTGTAAAAAAAGGTCCGTTATCTAAAATTCAAACAAATACGACAAAGTCGATTTTTGAAAAGCAACTATTTTAAGTTGTAGAATCAATTAATAGTTCAAATCATGGCTAAAATGACATTCCACACGAAAATCGGGTTAAATTTGACAAAGTTATGCAAGTTTGAAATCTGTCGACCCTTGGGACTGGCAACTTTACAAGTCAAATTTTTGGTCACTCTGTCATGATTTTTTGCAAGAAAGTGAAACACCTCAGAATCAACTTTAAAGTACTTTCTTATACTTATATGAGCACCAGGACTTGACGAAAAATGAAAAATCAAAATTAGAAAATTTTCAAAATTTTTTCTTTAAGAGAGTGTAAAGATAAGGGACCTTATCTAAAATTCCAACAAATGCGACAAAGTCGATTTTTGAAAAACAACTATTTTAAGTTGTAGAATAAATTTATAGATCAAATCATGGCTAAAATGACATTCCGCATTAAAATTGGGTTAGATTTGACAAAGTTATGCAAGTTTGAAATCTGTCGACCCTTGGGACTGGCAACTTTACAAAACAAATTTTTGGTAACAAAGGACTTTCTTATACTTATATGAGCACCAGGACTTGACTAAAAATAAAAAATCAAAATTTTAAATTTTCTAAATTTTTTCTTTAAGAGAGTGTAAAAGAATGTTTCTTTTCTTAAATTCCAACAAATACGACAAAGTGGATTTTTGAAATGCAACTATATTAAGTTGTAGAATCAATTTATATATCAAATCATGGCTAAAATGACATTCCACACAAAGATCTGGTTAAATTTGACAAAGTTATTGTAGCAATAATATAGATTTAGATATTTAAATAATTATAATTACTGCCTATTTGCATCTCGCTGTTATACATACATACCAGCTCGATGCAAATAAATAAGATCCACTGTAATATAACATAGGATCCTCTGTAGCAATACACACATACATAACATCCACTGTAAACATACACGACTGTAACATAGGCTAAGCGTAGAAGATCTAAGCACACTGTAATTATTCTGTAAATGGCAATCGAAGGCGACGGACATATGTCGGATGTGAATAAATAAATATCGCCTACAATTTTCAGAAGTGGGATAATTATCCAAGTGCCTACAGAAAATAAGAAAAAAAAAACCACATAATCAGCTATCTTGGCGTAAATTAAAAAAAATGGAAGATCTAATTGGTGCAGACGATTACTCAGTAGCACAATTGCGAAATTGGCTTGACATTCTTGGATTGCCCAAGAGCGGCAACAAGGCCATGGCTGGCAGCTCGTCTAAACGCAGTATCTCTGGAAATACAAGGAGCATCTCCACCAGAGGAGAATCTAGAGGAGGAGACCGTCGATCGGGCAAACCCAAAAAATTTTGCACTAGCAGAAATCGAAGATAACGAGGCGTCGGTCGAAAACGGTACAGCTGGCGCCAAAGCCGTCGTTTCGTTGGCAGAAAACGAAACAGACGCTGAGAAAACGAATGAGAACACATCGGAAAAAGAAATAGCTGACAACGAAAAGGAGAACGACATAGAGAAGCTTAAGCAGCAGCTAGAAGAGATGAAATTGCAAAACGAACTGCTCATGCGCGATAAAGGAAAAACACAAGGAGAGAGCGATGAGAATAAAGCAAACGATAAAGACAGCATCATGTTGCTAAGCATGCTGCGAGAAATGCTGCCAACATACCATGGCAAAATAACTGGCAGCAACAATGACGTCTGCATGTGGATTTCACAACTCAAAGCAGTGGCAAATGTTTACAACTTAAACGACAACATGTTGCGAATGTTGCTAATGGCGAAATTAAAAGACAGAGCCCTAAAGTGGTTGCATTCCAATAATATACACATGAAAATGTCGGTCGAAGATCTGCTGGATGCCTTGGAAGCCACTTTTCGTTTGCAAAGAAAGTAAAGTTCTGCTTCGCCGCAAATTCGAAGCCCGGTTGTGGAAGTACAACGAAGAGTTTGCCGTATACTTTGATGACAAAGTTCTACTAGCATCACACGTTAATATCGAAAACGACGAGTTGGTGGATGGAATAATCGAGGGAATTCCTGATGAAAATTTACGACGACAAGCACATATGCAGTGCTTCACAGTTCCTTATGAGCTGCTTCATGCTATGGGAAAGATCACGTTGTCCAAAAAGTTTAACAAAACATATGGAGAAGAAAAAGCAAGCAAGGCTGCTACAGCGGGAAGATGCTTCAACTGTAACTCACTGGGTCATTTTGCTGCAGATTGCCGAAAACCAAAGCGCGAGTGGGGAGCCTGTTTTGCGTGTGGCAGCAAAGAACATCGTGTAGCTGAGTGCAGCGAGAAGAAGGCGAATAACGAATATGTAAGGTATATTAATATAATTATTAAGAGCAAAATTAACATATACCTTAATTTAGAATGCCTCATCGACTCAGGAAGCCCGATAAGTTTCATTAAAATATCTTGTTTAAAAAATGATTGGAATAACTTTGAAAAAAACCAGTTGGATTTAAAATGTTATAAGGACGAGAATTACCCTTATTTTGGTTTAAATAAAACTAAATTAAAAATATTCGGAAAACTGTCTAGTTCTGTTATGATGGACAGCAACGAAATTAATTTTGAACTATTTGTAGTGGCAAACGAGTCAATGGGGTATGACGCAATATTAGGTAGAGATTTTATGAAACTGTGTAACTTTAAAATCGTAAGTAACATGTTAAAAGAAAAAGAATGTTCAACAAATGAGCGTATAGCGGATAACTGTACGAAATCAAGTGAGTTTACAACAAAAGAGTGTTTGCAGAATGATCACATTAACACAAATGAGTGTCTAACAAAAGAGTGTTTGCAGAATGATCGCATTAAGTCAAATGAGTGTAAGACAAAAGAGTGTTTGCGATATGATTGTATCACACCAAACGAGTGTCTATTAGATGAGTCCTTAGCGAATCAGCGGCCGGCAACGAGTACTCAGGACTTGGGAAAAGAAAGCTTAGAATGTCGCGCTATTTTTAGCACTAAAAACCATGAGGACACAAAGGATTGCTTTAGTGTGTTACCAATTGAATATCCACTGTCAAAAGAAGAATATAGCATCACTGTAGATAAAGGACATGGTAAAAAGGTTGCCGATAGACTTAAAAGTATATTTGAAAAATTTTATGTGAAAGCAAATAGACCTGCAATACCGGAAATAAAATGGGAAATGAAACTAAACTTTGAGCATGAGAAACCCTTTCATTGCCCACCCAGGCGTTTAGCGTATAATGAGAAAATACAGGTGCAGAAATTATTAGATGAGTATTTAAAGAAGGGCTACATAAGGGCAAGCGAATCAGAATACGTGTCACCTATAGTTTTAGTAAAAAAGAAATCCGGCGAGCTTAGAATGTGTGTAGACTATCGAACGCTTAATAAAGGAATGTTGAAAGATAACTACCCGACTCCACTTATAGATGATCTCGTAGACAAATTGTCAGAAAAAAAAATATTCTCAACATTGGATCTGAAAAACGGATTTTTTCACGTACACATGCATAGAGATTCCATTAAGTACACCTCGTTCATAACTCCAATGGGACGGTATGAATGGCTTAGAATGCCTTTTGGATTGCGCAACGCACCGGCAGTTTTTCAAAGATTTGTAAACAAAATTTTTGCTGATATGATAAAAGAAGATAAAGTCTTGGTGTATATGGATGACCTAATGATAGCAACAAAAGACAGTGAATCACATATAGAAGTTTTAGAGGAAGTCTTTAGAAGACTAGTAGCAAACAAACTCGAATTAAGACTGGATAAATGTGAGTTCATGCAGTCAGAGATAAAATACCTAGGATACCTGATATCCGGAAATGGAATTAAACCAGATGATAAAGGACTTCAAGCAGTAAAAGAATTCCCAATACCAAAAAAAACTCACGAGGTACAAAGCTTTTTGGGACTGTGCTCGTATTTCAGACGATTCGTCAAAGACTTTTCGGTGAAAGCCAAACCACTTTATGACTTAATTAGAAAAGACAAAAAATTTATGTTTGGAGCCGTAGAGCTAGAATGTTTCGAGGCGTTAAAAAACAACTTATTAGAAGCCCCAATATTGGCTCTCTATAATCCGTTTGATCCAACCGAAATTCATTGTGATGCAAGTGCACTAGGTTTCGGGTCGATACTAATGCAGAGAAAGGCTGACGGTAAGCTTCACCCCGTCTTCTATTTTTCTAAAAGAACAACAGATACGGAGGCAAAGTACCATAGCTTTGAGCTGGAAACGCTAGCCATAATATATGCACTACAACGCTTTAGAATATATCTTCAAGGTATACATTTTAAAATTGTCACAGACTGTAGCGCTCTAACCATGACTCTAAACAAAAAAGAACTAAAACCCAGAATAGCTCGCTGGGCTTTAGAGCTGCAGAACTACGAGTATACATTAGAATATAGATCGGGGGACAAAATGCAGCATGTAGACGCTCTAAGTAGAAACACACAGATACTGACGATCGACATAAATACGTTTGAAGAAAATTTAATAATATGTCAAAACAGGGATATTAAGTTAAAGAATTTAAAAGAAATGTTACAGAAAACAGAACACAAGCTGTACGAAATGAGGAATGGGGTAATTTACAGAAAAAAAGATAAGGACTCACTCTTGTTTTGTGTACCTGAAAATATGGAGAATCATGTATTATATAAATACCACAACGAGTTAGGACATGTCGGAATAGACAAAATGGTAGAGGTGATATCAAAAAGCTATTGGTTCGCGAATATTAGAGCAAAAGCTAAGTTACACATAGAAAATTGCCTTAAATGTATCGCATACTCAGCGAAGCACGGAAAAGAAGAAGGATTTTTACATAATATTCCAAAAGAAGAAGCACCATTTCAGGTTATACATGTTGATCATTTTGGACCGGTAGACAAAGGGCGATCAAACAAACACATATTAGTAATTACAGATGCCTTCACGAAATATGTTAGACTTTATACGACGAAGACCACTAACACAAAAGAAGCAATTAAAGCTCTCAAGGACTATTTTCGAGCTTATAGTAGACCCAAGTGTTTGGTTTCAGATAGAGGAAGCTGTTTTACGTCGAAAGAATTTGAAGATTTTCTAAACCAAAACGAAGTTAGACACGTAAAAATAGCTACAGGCTCACCACAAGCAAATGGGCAAGTTGAAAGAGTAAACAGGAGTATAGGACCGATGATCGCAAAACTAGTGGACCCAGATCGGGGATTACATTGGGATGTGGTAGTAGACACGGTTGAATTTGCACTTAACAACACAGTTCAGAGAAGCATAAATCAACACCCAAGCAATATGTTATTTGGAGTAGAACAGAAAGGAAATATTTCAGACAGCCTACAAGAAAGCTTAAATGAACTACAGGATATACAGACTACGAGGGATTTAGAAAAAATTAGAGCAGAGGCAATAGCCTGTCAAAACAAATTACAGGACTACAATAAACAAGCGGTAGATGCAAAGCGCCAAGCGCCACAGTGTTATAAAGAAAACGATTTAGTAATGATAAAAAACTTTGACACTCATATAGGAATATCTAAAAAGCTAATACCTAAATTTAAAGGACCATATAGAGTATCAAAGGTCTTACAAAACGATAGATATATTATAGAAGATGTTGAAGGATTTCAGCAATCAAGAGTTCCGTATAAGGGAATCTGGGCTGTCGCTAATATGAAACCTTGGATAGGAAACAGTTAGACAAATAGTCTAATTTAAACTAAAATATTAATATATGTTAGCAAATAAGAAAATGCATGTACATAGCACTAAACTAAGTTAACTATTAAGGAGTTCAGGAGCACTCCGGTCAGAATGGCCGAATTGTAGCAATAATATAGATTTAGATATTTAAATAATTATAATTACTGCCTATTTGCATCTCGCTGTTATACATACATACCAGCTCGATGCAAATAAATAAGATCCACTGTAATATAACATAGGATCCTCTGTAGCAATACACACATACATAACATCCACTGTAAACATACACGACTGTAACATAGGCTAAGCGTAGAAGATCTAAGCACACTGTAATTATTCTGTAAATGGCAATCGAAAGCGACGGACATACGTCGGATGTGAATAAATAAATATCGCCTACATTATGTAAGTTTTAAATCTGTCGACCCTTGGGACTGGCAACTTTTCAAGTCAAATTTTTGGTCACTCTTTCATGATGTTTTGCAAGAAAGTGAAACACCTCAGAATCAATTTTAAAGTACTTTCTTATACTTATATGAGTACCAGGACTTGATTAAAATAAAAAATCAAAATCAAAAAATCAAAAGGTCCCTTATCTAAAATTCCAACAAATACGACAAAGTCGATTTTTTAAAAGCAACTATTTTAAGTTGTAGAATCAATTTATAGATCAAATCATGGCTAAAATGACATTCCGCAGGAAAATTGGGTTAGATTTGACAAAGTTATGTAAGTTTTAAATCTGTCGACCGTTGGGACTGGCAACTTTACAAGAAATCTGTCGACCTTTGGGACTGGCAACTTTACAAGTCAAATTTTTGGTTAATCTGTCATGAAGTTTTGCAAGAAAGTGAAACATCTCAAAATCAACTTGTAAGTACATTCTTATACTTATATGAGTACCAGGACTTGATTAAAATAAAAAATCAAAATTTTAAATTTTCAAATTTTTTTCTTTAGGAGAGTGTAAAAAAGGTCCCTTATCTAAAATTCCAACAAATACGACAAAGCCGATTTTTGAGAAACAACTATTTTAAGTTGTAAAATCAATTTATAGATCAAATCATGGCTAAAATGACATTCCACACGAAAATCGGGTCAAATTTGACAAAGTTACGCAAGTTTGAAATCTGTCGACCCTTGGGACTGGCAACTTTACAATTCAAATTTTTGGTCACTCTGTCATTAAGTTTTGCAAGAAAGTGAAACACCTCATATGAGTACCAGGACATGATTAAAATAAAATATCAAAGTTTGAAATTTTCAAAATTTTTTCTTTAAGAGAGTGTAAAAAAGGACCCTTATCTAAAATTCCAACAAATGCGACAAAATCGGTTTTTGAAAAACAACTATTTTAAGTTGTAGAATCAATAAATAAATATCAAATCATGGCTAAAATGACATTCCACACGAAAATCGGGTTAAATTTGACAAAGTTATGTAAGTTTTAAATCTGTCGGCCCTTGGGACTGGCAACTTTACAAGTCAAATTTTTTGGTCAATCTGTCATGAAGTT
>JAWNND010000760.1:0-10896 GCA_035043265.1 Drosophila testacea | reverse complement strand
CAAGGAGAGCCAAAAGAATATCATGGCACACTTTTTGCTCGGATATAGAATCATCATCCGAAGCGGCCAGGTTGAGAAAAATACTCTCGAAAACTAACCCTACCCTAGGGTACATTAAAAGCGTAGATCAGTCTTGGACTACGTCGAGCGAGGAGTCGCTTGACGCTCTTCTCTCCATGCACTTTCCAGGATGCAGTAAGCAGGATAAGCTACCAAATCCACTTATAGGTGAGATGCCCATAAAACATTCCCTTCTCAGCAGAAGTAATATCAACTGGGCGATAAATAGCTTTAAGCCGTACAAATCGCCCGGTCCAGATGATATCACTCCCGCTAAATTAATACACGCTGGGCCAACAGCCATAAACTGGCTCTAAAGAATCTTCACTGAAGTTTTCAAAATAGGTTATATCCCTGAAACATGGAATGCCTCAAAGGTGGTCTTCATTCCAAAAGCCGGTAAGGCATCCCACACTGCTCCGAAGGACTTTAGACCAATAAGTCTATCCTCTTTCATGTTAAAAACCTTTGAACGGCTCCTGGCCCTGCACTTAAGGACCAGCATCCCGTCAACACTCCTCTCCAATAGTCAACACGCTTATAGAAAGGGCAGATCCACGGAGACAGCCCTGCATTCTGTTATTTCTGCCGTAGAAAAATCACTATGGCTTAAAGAATACACTCTCATAGCCTTTTTAGATATAGAGGGGGCTTTTAATAATGTTACTCCGGAGGCCATCACCGGCGCGCTGACAGGTCTGGGGGTCGATAACCGTCTAGTGGGATTGATAAATCAGTTGCTCACAAGCAGGGTTATATCATCCTCACTTGGTTCATCCACTCTCACCAGACACATCACCAAAGGAACTCCCCAAGGAGGGGTTCTGTCTCCTCTCCTATGGAACATAGTAGTAAATGAACTACTCTGTGACTTAGAGGGGGGAGGATGCCAGGTGGTTGCCTACGCAGATGACGTCGCCATTATATTTGCGGGTAAATACCCCCAAACGCTTTGAGATCTAATGACGACCAAACTTAAAAAGTTGGTCACCTGGGCTGAAAAAAGTGGCTTGGGGATCAACCCCGATAAAACAGAATTGGTTCTCTTCTCCAGGAAATACAAAATCCCACAACTAATACCCCCAAAACTAAAAGAGACTAACCTCTCCTTCAGCGAAAGCGCGAGATACTTAGGTCTAGTCCTGGACAAAAAACTGGACTGGAACCTAAATATCCAAGAACGAAGCAGAAAAACAATAGTAGCTCTCTACACTTGTAGGAAAGCTATAGGGCTCAAGTGGGGCATGTCCCCTCACATCGTACACTGGCTATACACAGCGGTAGTCAGACCGATCCTTCTGTATGGGATCCTAGTTTGATGGCCAGCCCTATCGAGACAAACCACAAACAATAAAATAAATAAAATTCAGAGGATGGCAGAGCTATGCATTACAGGAGCTCTCCGCTCAACCCCAAGCGATGCACTCGATGCCATCCTCAATATTAGGACACTAAAGCAAGTAAGCGTGGAACGCGCCACAATGACAGCAATTCGCCTGAGAGACTCAGGCTACTGGGTTGCCAAGCCCTATGGACACTCTGCAATTCTAACTAATAGCAGACATGTCCCCACTAAGACTGACTACTGTATGCCAAAAGAGCACATAGAGACACCCTTCAAAGTACTCATTCCAAAAAGGGAAGAATGGGAAAACGATACTCCAGGCCACGCCGGAGCCTTAAATTTCTACACAGACGGATCCAAGCTGGACAGCAGAGTAGGCGGGGGGGTATACTCCCACGAACTGCACCTAAATTTATCGTTCAGGCTTCCTGATCACTGCAGTGTCTTCCAGGCGGAAGTACTAGCTATCAATGAAGCAATAAACAAACTGCGAGACTATCATACTGAGGCAACAGCCATAAATATATACAGTGATAGCCAAGCAGCCCTTAAATCCCTACTAGCCCTGACTACTAAGTCTAGTTCAGTCACAAATTGTCGCAGATCTCTAAACGAGATCGCGGAACAATTCGACGTAAACCTTATATGGGTACCGGGCCACCGAGATATCCAAGGAAATTGTATAGCGGATGAACTCGCTAGGCGAGGCACGACTGATACCCTCCTTCCAGACAAGGAGAGAATCTGTATGCCCCTAGCTACCTGCAAGCTCATCCTCCAAACCCACTCAATCCACGTTGCCAACAGGCTCTGGGATAATTCTATGACCAGTAGAATAGCAAAGCAAACCTGGCCTAGTATAAACAAATCCCGCTCTAACAAACTTTGTAAGCTGAGTAGAACGAATTGCTCGGCAGTCATCCGGGCCATCACTGGGCACTGGATGATAGGCATTCACGCACGAAGGCTTAACGCCCCTTATAATGACTTCTGCAGAAGTTGTAGAGATGAGGAAGAGGAGGAATCTCCGGTTGTTACAATTACGAATATTGTTTACTTGATAAAGTGAAAGATCTAGGATGCTATTTATATACTCATGAGAACTAGTAGGAACAACCAGATTATCAGCAATAGACCAAGATATATCGGGTAAGTTAAAGTCTCCCAATACACACAAAAAATCTCTATCCGAAAGCTTAGAGGATATTAAACGTATATTAGAAAAGTGTTCAAGATAAACAGAAAGATCCGATTGCGGCGGCATATAGGAGCAGGTTATAAAAATAGAAGTTTGATAAACAGTTAACTTAATTGCAACAAACTCAACATTAGGTAAGCAGCATAACAATTCCGACGGAAGGTCAGAATCAACTGCGATTAATACGCCGCCACCCACTCGTGACAAACGGTCACATCTATAAGTGGTGTACTTGTTAGTAAATAAAGACAAATTAGAAATTTCAGGCTTTAACCAAGTTTCAGTGAAGGCAAGAATTTTATAATCAAAAGAGATACTATTTAAATATAGATTAGTTAATTTAGATTTAAGGCCTCTAACATTTTGGTACGCTAACAGGAAAGGAGAATTTAGTTTTTTGAAAGATTCGATGGATCAACTGTAGATAAATTAATTGGTAGCGAGACAGTAGGTCTACTTCTTTTATGAGGAGTAAACTCTTTGACAAGCAAATCATTTGGCCAAAAATTTTTACAACAAATTGTTGGGAATAATTCCGGCGGCACATTCAATTTAAAAGATGATATGTCTCTAACAAAAGAAAATTTAAATTTATCTACAGCTATAAGAGCACTAGGAAATTTCGACTGTACATACGCTTTTACGTCATCAATCGAAGTATCCGGATGCAACCTAGAGATAAATATCTGTTTCCTTAAGGGAACAGCTACAAGAGGCTTGGGTGCAGGCAAAGAAGGCGGAGGAAATGTGTTAGATATGGAAGGCAAAAGTATATTTGATGATGGACCGGTATCATCATCACTAACTACAATGGAAGGATAAATAGACTTGTTCGATACTATGTTAGGGTGTTTGACAGGTGTATAAATGAAAGAATTCCTTGGAGACAAAGAAGAGACGTCATCCATAGGTGTATTAGTAGGCGACTTTGGAGAAACGTCCAATACCTTAAGGGCACTGAACTGCATCTCCATTGTCTGAAATTCTTCATGCAACATATTAAAACCCTTTCGCAATCTACAGAAATTCACTCTTGTTTGCCAAACAAATCTGGACATGTCCGCCACAGCTTCACGACAAGATTCGCAAGATTTCAATAGAATCTCTAATTTTCATCGTGAAGCCGGCACATTTCACATGTACAAATTTGTCACACAACCAGCAAACAATGCATGCAGTATTTGAATCTTGCTGGCATTTGCAGTTCTTAATGCAGCATACAAGCATTATGGAGAATTAAGTAGAACCTGAGGAAGGGTATTCGAATCACAACACTACTCAAAAAGAGAGAGAGAGTAAGAACGCAAAAAGAAAAAAAGGAGAGAACGTTAGTTGAGAGAGAAATTGAAGCGTTAAAGATGAACTTAAAAACGTACGCGTAGTTGCGAACAAGTACAACGAGTACACAATTTCAAGTACAGTTATAAGGATAGGGAGCAAAAAGCGAGAGAGTGAGAGCGTTGAAGAGCGTAAAAGTTCAAACAACAACAATACTAAACGAAAACGAAATTGTTGCGATTAAGCGTTGATATAATTGTTATTGTTATTGTTAAACAAACACAAAACACAGCACAAGAACTTAACAATTTTTACTTTTACACACAGAATTAGTTAAATATAAACTGTTGTTAAACATTAATTAACTAATTATATTAAATTTAGTTAATAATCGCACAAATTACACAGAGCACAAGAAAAACACGACCGGTCACAATGAAGTTAGGCTGTCATGTTCACCATTTTGACATTTTTCGTCTGCCATTTTTCTTTGAATGTGACGACTGTGGTCAAATTATGTCTACCATTTTGACTTTTTCTGTCCGCCAATTTTCTATGAATATGACGACAATGGTCACATTATGCTCACCATTTTGACCTCATTCTGTCCGCCATATTTCTATGAATGTGACGACAATGGTCACATTATATCCACCATTTTGTCCTCTTTTTGTCCGCCATGTATCTATAATTGTGACTCCTATGGACACATTATGTCCATCAGTTTGACGTCTATCTGACCGCCATTTCTCTATGAATGTGAGGACAATGGTCACATCATGTCCACCATTTTGACATTTTTCGTCTGCCATGTTTCTTCGAATGTGACGACAATGGTCACACTATGTCTACCATTTTGAACTCTATCTGTCCGCCATTTTTTTATGAATCTGACGACTATGAACACATTATGACCACAGCTTTGACCTCTTTCTGTCCACCATTTTTCTATGAATGTGACGATAACTGTCACAACATGTCCACCATTTTGACCTCTTTCTGTCTGCCATGTTTCTTTGAATGTGACGACTATGGTCACATTATGTCCACCATTTTGACCTCTTTCTGTCTGCCATTTTTCCATGATTGTGACGAAAATGGTCACATTATGTCCACCGATTTGACCTCTTTCGGTCCGCTATTTTTCTATAAATAAGACGCTTATGGTCGCAATATGTCCACAGTTTTGACCGCCTTCTGTCCGCAATTTTTCTATAAATGTTAAGACAATGGTCACATTATGTCCACCATTCTGACCACTTTCTGTCCGCCCTTTTCTCTATGAATGTGACGATAATGTCACAACATGTCCACCATTTTGACCTCTTTCTGTCTGCCATGTTTCTTTGAATGTGACGACTATGGTCACATTATGTCCACCATTTTGACCTCTTTCTGTCCGCCATTTTTCCATGATTGTGACGAAAATTGTCATATTATGTCCACCATTTTGACCTCTTTCGGTCCGCTATTTTTCTATAAATAAGACGCCTATGGTCGCAATATGTCCACAGTTTTGACCGCCTTCTGTCCGCAATTTTTCTATAAATGTTAAGACAATGGTCACATTATGTCCACCATTCTGACCACTTTCTGTCCGCCATTTTTCTATGAATGTGACGACAATGGTCACATTATGCTCCACCATTTTGACCTCATTCTGTCCGCCATATTTCTATGAATGTGACGACAATGGTCACATTATATCCACCATTTTGTCCTCTTTTTGTCCGCCATGTATCTATAATTGTGACTCCTATGGACACATTATGTCCATCAGTTTGACGTCTATCTGACCGCCATTTCTCTATGAATGTGAGGACAATGGTCACATCATGTCCACCATTTTGACATTTTTCGTCTGCCATGTTTCTTCAAATGTGACGACATGGTCACACTATGTCTACCATTTTGAACTCTATCTGTCGCCATTTTTCTATGAATCTGACGACGATGGTCACATTATGTCCACAGCTTTGACCTCTTTCTGTCCACCATGTATCTATATATGTAACGACTAACGACATTTTTCTCTGCCATGTTTGGAATGTGACGACAATGGTACCTATGTCTACCATTTTGAACTCTATCTGTCCGCCATTTTTCTATGAATGTGACGACAATGGTCACATTATATCCACCATTTTGATCCTCTTTTTGTCCGCCATGTATCTATAATTGTGACTCCTATGGACACATTATGTCCATCAGTTTGACGTCTATCTGACCGCCATTTCTCTATGAATGTGAGGACAATGGTCACATCATGTCCACCATTTTGACATTTTTCGTCTGCCATGTTTCTTCGAATGTGACGACAATGGTCACACTATGTCTACCATTTTGAACTCTATCTGTCCGCCATTTTTTTATGAATCTGACGACTATGAACACATTATGTCCACAGCTTTGACCTCTTTCTGTCCACCAGTTTTCTATGAATGTGACGATAACTGTCACATCATGTCCACCATTTTGACCTCTTTCTGTCTGCCATTATTCTTTGAATGTGACGACTATGGACACATTATGTCCACCATTTTGACCTCTTTCTGTCTGCCTTTATTCCATGATTGTGACGAAAATGGTCACATTATGTCCACCATTTTGACCTCATTCGGTCCGCTATTTTTCTATAAATAAGACGCCTATGGTCGCAATATGTCCACAGTTTTGACCGCCTTCTGTCCGCAATTTTTCTATAAATGTTAAGACAATGGTCACATTATGTCCACCATTCTGACCACTTTCTGTCCGCCATTTCTCTATGAATGTGACAATGGTCACATTATGTCCACCATTCTGACCCCATTCTCTCCGCCATTTTTCTTTGAATGTGACGACAATGGTCACATTATGTCCATCAGTTTGACGTCTATCTGACCGCCATTTCTCTATGAATGTGAGGACAATGGTCACATCATGTCCACCATTTTGACATTTTTCGTCTGCCATGTTTCTTCAAATGTGACGACAATGGTCACACTATGTCTACCATTTTGAACTCTATCTGTCCGCCATTTTTCTATGAATCTGACGACTATGAACACATTATGACCACAGCTTTGACCTCTTTCTGTCCACCATTTTTCTATGAATGTGACGATAACTGTCACAACATGTCCACCATTTTGACCTCTTTCTGTCTGCCATGTTTCTTTGAATGTGACGACTATGGTCACATTATGTCCACCATTTTGACCTCTTTCGGTCCGCTATTTTTCTATAAATACGACGCCTATGGTCGCAATATGTCCACTGTTTTGACCGCCTTCTGTCCGCAATTTTTCTATAAATGTAAAGACAATGGTCACATTATGTCCACCATTCTGACCACTTTCTGTCCGCCATTTCTCTATGAATGTGACGATAACTGTCACAACATGTCCACCATTTTGACCTCTTTCTGTCTGCCATGTTTCTTTGAATGTGACGACTATGGTCACATTATGTCCACCATTTTGACCTCTTTCTGTCTGCCATTTTTCCATGATTGTGACGAAAATTGTCATATTATGTCCACCATTTTGACCTCTTTCGGTCCGCTATTTTTCTATAAATAAGACGCCTATGGTCGCAATATGTCCACAGTTTTGACCGCCTTCTGTCCGCAATTTTTCTATAAATGTTAAGACAATGGTCACATTATGTCCACCATTCTGACCACTTTCTGTCCGCCATTTCTCTATGAATGTGACGATAACTGTCACAACATGTCCACCATTTTGACCTCTTTCTGTCTGCCATGTTTCTTTGAATGTGACGACTATGGTCACATTATGTCCACCATTTTGACCTCTTTCTGTCTGCCATTTTTCCATGATTGTGACGAAAATTGTCATATTATGTCCACCATTTTGACCTCTTTCGGTCCGCTATTTTTCTATAAATAAGACGCCTATGGTCGCAATATGTCCACAGTTTTGACCGCCTTCTGTCCGCAATTTTTCTATAAATGTTAAGACAATGGTCACATTATGTCCACCATTCTGACCACTTTCTGTCCGCCATTTCTCTATGAATGTGACGATAACTGTCACAACATGTCCACCATTTTGACCTCTTTCTGTCTGCCATGTTTCTTTGAATGTGACGACTATGGTCACATTATGTCCACCATTTTGACCTCTTTCTGTCTGCCATTTTTCCATGATTGTGACGAAAATTGTCATATTATGTCCACCATTTTGACCTCTTTCGGTCCGCTATTTTTCTATAAATAAGACGCCTATGGTCGCAATATGTCCACAGTTTTGACCGCCTTCTGTCCGCAATTTTTCTATAAATGTTAAGACAATGGTCACATTATGTCTACCATTCTGACCACTTTCTGTCCGCCATTTCTCTATGAATGTGACAATGGTCACATTATGTCCACCATTCTGACCCCATTCTCTCCGCCATTTTTCTTTGAATGTGACGACAATGGTCACATTATGTCCATCAGTTTGACGTCTATCTGACCGCCATTTCTCTATGAATGTGAGGACAATGATCACATTATGTCCACCATTCTGACAGCTTTCTGTCCGCCATTTTTCAATGAATGTGACGACTATGAACACATTATGTCCACCATTTTGACTCCTTTCTGTCCGCACATTTCTCCATGAATGTGACGACACATTATGTCCAACTTTTTGACCTATTTCTGTCCGCCATTTTTCAATGAACGTGACGACACATTATGTCCACCATTTTGACCCCATTCTCTCCGCCCTTTTTCAATAAATGTGGCGACAATGGTCACATTATGTTCACTATTTTGACCCCTTTCTGTCCTCTATTTTTCTGTGAATGTGAGGACAATGGTCACATCATGTCCACCATTTTGACATTTTTCGTCTGCCATGTTTCTTCAAATGTGACGACAATGGTCACACTATGTCTACCATTTTGAACTCTATCTGTCCGCCATTTTTCTATGAATCTGACGACTATGAACACATTATGACCACAGCTTTGACCTCTTTCTGTCCACCATTTTTCTATGAATGTGACGATAACTGTCACAACATGTCCACCATTTTGACCTCTTTCTGTCTGCCATGTTTCTTTGAATGTGACGACTATGGTCACATTATGTCCACCATTTTGAACTCTTTCTGTCTGCCATTTTTCCATGATTGTGACGAAAATTGTCATATTATGTCCACCATTTTGACCTCTTACGGTCCGCTATTTTTCTATAAATAAGACGCCTATGGTCGCAATATGTCCACAGTTTTGACCGCCTTCTGTCCGCAATTTTTCTATAAATGTTAAGACAATGGTCACATTATGTCCACCATTCTGACCACTTTCTGTCCGCCATTTCTCTATAAATGTGACAATGGTCACATTATGTCCACCATTCTGACCCCATTCTCTCCGCCATTTTTCTTTGAATGTGAGGACAATGGTCACATTATGTCCATCAGTTTGACGTCTATCTGACCGCCATTTCTCTATGAATGTGAGGACAATGGTCACATCATGTCCACCATTTTGACATTTTTCGTCTGCCATGTTTCTTCGAATGTGACGACAATGGTCACACTATGTCTACCATTTTGAACTCTATCTGTCCGCCATTTTTCTATGAATCTAACGACTATGAACACATTATGACCACAGCTTTGACCTCTTTCTGTCTGCCATGTTTCTTTGAATGTGACGACTATGGTCACATAATGTCCACCATTTTGACCTCTTTCTGTCTGCCATTTTTCCATGATTGGACAAAAATGGTCACATTATATCCACCATTTTGACCTCTTTCGGTCCGCTATTTTCTATAAATAAGACGCCTATGGTCGCAATATGTCCTTAGTTTTTACCGCCTTCTGTCCGCAATTTTTCTATAAATGTTAAGACAATGGTCACATTATGTCCACCATTCTGACCACTTTCTGTCCGCCATTTCTCTATGAATGTGACAATGGTCACATTATGTCCACCATTCTGACCCCATTCTCTCCGTCATTTTTCTTTGAATGTGACGACAATGGTCACATTATGTCCATCAGTTTGACGTCTATCTGACCACCATTTCTCTATGAATGTGAGGACAATGGTCACATCATGTCCACCATTTTGACATTTTTCGTCTGCCATGTTTCTTCCAATGTGACGACAATGGTCACACTATGTCTACCATTTTGAACTCTATCTGTCCGCCATTTTTCTATGAATCTGACGACTATGAACACATTATGACCACAGCTTTGACCTCTTTCTGTCCACCATTTTTCTATGAATGTGACGATAACCTGAAAATGTAAAATTTTGATTTTTCACTTTTAGGCTTTTACACTCTCTTAAAGAAAAAATTTTGAAAATTTCAAATTTTGATATTTTATTTTAATCAAGTCCTGTTGCCCATATAAGTATAATAAAATACTTTTAAGTTGATTCTGAGGTGTTTCACTTTCTTGCAAAACATCATGACAGAGTGACCAAAAATTTGACTTGTAAAGTTGCCAGTCCCAAGGGTCGACAGATTTCAAACTTGCATAACTTTGTCAAATTTTACCCGATTTTCGTGTGGAATGTCATTTTAGCCATGATTTCATCTATAAATTGATTCTACGACTTAAAATCGTTGTTTTTCAAAAATCGATTTTGTCGCATTTGTTGGAATTTTAGATAAGGGACCTTCTTTTACACTCTCTTAAAGAAAACATTTTGAAAATTTCAAATTTTGATATTTTATTTTAATCAAGTCCTGTTGCCCGTAGAAGTATAATAAAATACTTTTAAGTTGATTCTGAGGTGTTTCACTTTCTTGCAAAACATCATGACAGAGTGACCAAAAATTTGACTTGTAAAGTTGCCAGTCCCAAGGGTCGACAGATTTCAAACTTGCATAACTTTGCAAATCTAGCCCAATTTTCGTGCGGAGTGTCATTTTAGCCATGATTTGATCTACAAATTGATTCTACGACTTAAAATCGTTGTTTTTCAAAAATCGATTTTGTCGCATTTGTTGGAATTTTAGAAAAGGGTCCTTCTCTTACACTCTCTTAAAGAAAAA
>JAWNND010000758.1:0-12820 GCA_035043265.1 Drosophila testacea | reverse complement strand
TTACTGCCACTATGTCCACAGTTGTGGCGCTTTCCAAAACGCGTAAAATAACACGACCGTTCACCACGAAGGTTGATTGCGACTAACATGAAAATCGTATTTTCTAACGCGCTTCCAGTCAATGGAAGGACGCCTAACATCTGCTGCACACATGTCCATTTTTCTTTTCAGCCGATCTCATAATTTACTTTAGTGACCTCATTAGACCCAGTACTTTTAAAAAAGTACAAATGGGTCTATTACGTTTGTGCAAAAAAAAAAGTCCGTAACAGGCAGAAGGAGGACGGGCAGACCCCATAAAGTATATATATTCTTGATCAGCGGCGACGAGCCGAGTCGATATAGCCATGTCCGTCTGTCCGTTTGTCCGATTTTGAGTTCCTAGATCCTCAGAGACTATAAGAGCTAGAGACACCAAATTTGGCATGTAGGTTCATCTATATCTTGCATTGATCAAGTTTGTCTTAGATATTTGCCACGCCCCCCTCCGCCCCTAGAAATTGAAAAACAAAATTTTGAAGAAAAATTACAAGAAACCTTTAAGACTACCCTTGATTTTTGATATATAATACTCACTATATCCAAACCTGTCCTGAAAATTTCATTCCAATCTATTGATAAACGTGAAGTATTTACTAACAATGTTATGAAAAGGAAGAAGAAGAGACATCACATTCTATGTTTATCGTATGTGGCGCCATCTATTGAATGGTACGCACATTAAATAGAACAATCTTTTAGTGGGCTGCTTTGCACTTCAAAAGTGCTGGGATCACTCCTACTGTCGAGCTTGCTCCACTGTAGCTTACTGCATTTTTTGAGGTTACAAGTACATTTTCCCGTCACTCTTTCGGTGTGTTTCTCGGGACATAGTCAATGACTGCCAGATGTTCATGCTTGGACATTCTGCCGGGGGCCTAAACCGGTTATGGCCGGTAATGCTTTCTTTGACGTGCTTATATCATGACATTTAATATTTCCAACCAATTTATATAGGGCTTGGAAGAAAACAGCTTGTAATCTTCTTTCTTACTACTATTTTGCTTATTGTGCAATGTATAAATATAGCGCAAGCTAACTATGGCGCGGCAAAGTTTGGATACCCTTGCAGTGCCCTGTGTAAGACGTCAGATTTTTTACAAAATTTGTTAAATGTTGATTTTGAACCGATTGTTCCTATGGCAGCTATATGATATAGTAGTCCGACCTACACCAAATTTGGTCAGCCTGTTTATGTACTTAATCAAACACACAATGTGTATATTTGGTTGATATATTTAGAGAAACAAAAAAGTTTTTCATACTAAATGTTTATTTCCAACCGATCGTTCTACGGCAGCTATATGATAGAGTAGTCCGATTTACACCAAATTTGGTCAGCTTGTTTAATACTTAATCAAACACACAATGTGTATATTTGGTTGAAATATCATGAGAAACAAAAAGTTTTTCGATACTAAATGTTTATTTCCAACCGATCGTTCCTATGGCAGCTATATGATATAGAGTCCGACTTACACAATATAATATTACAGAATATTATAAAATAATTTTTATACCCTTGCAGAGGGTATTATAATTTTGTCACGAAATGTGTAACGCGTTGAAGGAGGCCTCACAGACCCCATAAAGTATATATATTTTTTATCAGGGCGACGAGCTAAGTCGATATAGCCATGTCCGTCTGTTTCTATGTAAACTAGTCCCTCAGTTTTGAAGCTATCTTGGTACAGGTCCGTCTTATTGCTGCACGCAGTACATATGTCGGAACCGGCCGGATCGGATAACTATGTCAAATAGCTGCCATAGGAACGATCGGTTGGAAATAAACATTTAGTATGAAAAACTTTTTTGTTCCTCAAGATATCTCAACCAAATATACACATTGTGTGTTTGATTAAATTTTAAACAGGCTGACCAAATTTGTTGTAAATCGGATTACTATATCATATAGCTGCCATAGGAACAAACGGTTCGAAATCAACATCTACCAAATTTGCAAAAAAACGAACGGCTTATGCAGGGCTCTGCAAGGGTATCAAAATATTGGCGCGCCAAAGTTAGCTTGCTCTATATTGTGTATTAAATTTGTACTCTTTTCTAGCATAGCAAAGTATGTGTCCATGTCATAAAACACAACTTAATCCCAACAGGACGTAATAACTTCTATATCACCCATCGGATCTAAATATATCAAAGCTTAGATGTTTATGCTTTCGATTACCCGTTTCTTGTTTTTGTTGCCTACTGAAGTTCCATTTGACAGCTGTCAAAACAGCATCAGCAGGTCTGAAACGCGTGAATTTCTTTCCGATCTATTGATTTTAATTATAGAACATATTTTATTAATTAGTTGTGCAACTAAACCTTCTTGAACTCTAATTTACACTACTCTCACTTTTTATACCCATGCAGAGAATCAGGACGACGAGCTGAGTCGATATCCGTCTGTCTTATTGTCTGTCTGTCTGTTTCTATGCAAACTAGTCTCCCAGTTTAGAAGCTATCTTGATGAAACTTGGTACAGGTCAGTCTTTTTGCTGCACGCAGCACATAAACTTTTTTGTTTCTCAAGATATCTCAATCAAGCTCACAGATTGTGTTTTTGACACAGTTGTATACATCCTTACCAAATTTGGTTCAAATCGAACTACTATATTATATAGTTGCCATAGGAACGATCGGTTCGAAATCAACAATGAGAATGAAAAACTTTCTAGCTTCTCAAGGTATCTCAACCAAACTCACAGATTATGTATTTCCTACTTATTGTAACATTCTGGGAAAATTTGGTCAAGATTGGATCACTATATCGTATAGCTGCCATAGGAACAGTGGCTTTTAATGCTATTAATCGAACATCAAAAGATGAGTGGTGGTGGGGTGGGGAGGGGTACGATATATATTATTATATAGTACTAAGAGTTTTAGCTGACTCGAGGTCTTAGTGTAATAATGGTATAAAATAGAATTCCTGTGAATAAAAGAAAAATTTGGAAATAATCGGTATTAAAGTTAGAGCCAACACATGGGGTGTGTAATTTACAAAATAACATTTATGTAAGATACGGGCTAGTGAAATTATGTTCCTGTCGTGTTTTAGCATATTGTCAATGTTTATTTGAGTTGTTGCAAAGTTTACCTTTATTGAAGCTTCGTTTGGAAATATAGTACAGATTTCGTTAACTAGTTTTGGAAATTTTTTTGTTCCTATAGATATATTTCTGCGCACAGCGTCCTCATCAAACTGTTTGACTAAAGCATTCCTTAAAAATTATGTCAAGTCGTTCTTCTGTTGGGCATAAAACCTAATAACGTTTTCCCAATTCCAGATTCATTTAACACACAAATTAAATCTTTAATAATAAACATGAAATATTATTTTAAAATGTCCTCAAAGAAGAAACATTTCTGAATTCATAAGCACAATTTAAGCTCTACACACAGTGAGCTCGAAATAAAAACTCTATTTAAAAACATTTCCCTTCGGCTACCTCAATGTTCTCATCGTCTTCACTTAGCGACCCTTCTTCCAAAGCCAAATAATTGTTGTTTTGGTCCTGTGAACCTTGCGTTTCCACTACTTGGTATTTCGTTGAGTGTTCTGTTGTGTTATGCATGAAACGAGATGAGCTATTCACGTCCGTTGGCTGAACCTGATCTTATGTCTTGTCTTTTTCATAAAGAACGGATTTTTTCCTTGCTAGCTATTTCTTTTGTCCAACGCCTGGTTTCTGTCCCTAGTTGGTTGCCTTTGCTCAATTTTTTGAGATTTTTCCTCAACGTGTTAAATTAGTAGATTTTATTTTTGGTAAATGTAATATACACCATTGTCCAAATCTGTCCTAAAAATTTCATTCCAATCGGATCATAAACGCGGAAGTTATTCAACTAACAATTTTACGGTCAAGGGGAAGAAGAAGAAGCGCTAGCAAACTCTGTGTTAATTTACTAATCTTCATAGTGTCGCCATCTATTGTGCGGAACGCAATATTGAAGAACAAGCCTTAATTTTTGTACATATAATATAAGTTAATCTAAAGTCAACAATCTCTGGATTTGTTGACCGTAACTCCGATGCCGGCCAAAATTGCTGAATAAGCTTTTGGCCGGATGTCATTGCATAACAGGCAAGCGCTGCGTATTTGAGCGGCCGCTATGGAAGACGATTGCGAAACCATAAGTTTCGCTTTCGAGCAAACTGTTAAATTTAAGTTGAATCAGTTCTGAATAAAGCATAAAGCGTATCACATCGTTCTCCGACTCTCAGTCGTTAAATAAATAAAGTCTTATTACTTGATTTATAATCTAAATACATTTAATTGGCGCCCAACTAATGGTAATAACGGTTAGCCACAATATTGCAAATCAATACATTTGCAAAGTGCAGTGAACACTAAACACACAAACCGGGCAGCGTTGTGTCGCCAGTTTAACACACAAGTTATCTGGACAGCGTTAAAGTTCAAACACCTGGACTGCAGCGCGGGAATATCACAACATATAATTAAAAACAAATTACCAGAGCGCGCAATCCGCTCTGTTTATGAAATTGGAGCCACAGCTTTTATTCATGCATATTTGTTGTTGTTGGTCTTGCGCTTAGTCGCCAGCACTTGAATTCAATCGTTTTTGTTTCTTTTTGTTTTGTTTTGATTATTCGTTTTGTGTGTGGGCCCATGAGCTCACTCGTTTTCGTTCTATAGGACCCCTTTGCATCGTTCTAGTGATTCAGATTCAGACTCTGATAGCAACATTAGAGTTCTTAGGAACAGAGTCATCAAAAATAAATGTGCCCTTGTAGCTTCTTCACCAAAAATGGACCCAGAACAGCTTAATACAGTAGTGCGGGCAGCGATTGCCAATGCCTTAGCTGAGCAGGCAGCTGTTAACCAACGTGAACAGCAAGCTTTGTTGGCTGAGCAGGCAGCTGTTAACCAACGTGAACAGCAAGCTTTGTTGGCTGAGCAGGGAGCTGTTAACCAACGTGAACAGCAAGCTTTGTTGGCTGAGCAGGCAGCTGTTTACCAGCGTGATCAGCAAGCTTTGTTAGCTGAACAGGCAGCTGTTAACCTACGTGAACAGCAAGCTTTGTTAACAAGAATCAATGAGTTGTCTGAGCAAGTGTCGGCAGCTCACATTACACCTCCAGTAGTGCAGTCTTATACTGCTATACAGATTAGGAATGACGTCCGCTGTGACGAGCCTTTAGATGCAGTGAAATGCTTGCCTGAATTTACTGGAACACAAGAATCATATGTCTCTTGGAGACAGGGCGCTGTCGCCGCTTATCACATTTTTAAACCCTATAATGGCACTTCGCGTCACTACCAGGCAGTCATCATTATCAGAAGTAAGATAAGAGGTGCCGCTGATTCACTGTTGTCTTCATTCGGTACAGTGTTAAATTTCGACGCTATAATTAGTCGCCTCGACTTTACATATAGCGACAAACGACCAATCCATGTCATAGAGCAAGAATTAGGTACTCTCAGACAGGGAGGACTTTCGCTGCTTCAATACTATGATGAAGTAGAGAAAAAGCTCACAATGTTGACTAACAAAGTCAACATGTCATATGAGCCGGCCCTGGCAAAGGGTCTTTGCGATAAATTCAGAGACGATGCGCTCCGAGTATTCATATCGGGCCTCAAACGTAGTCTCACAGACGTACTCTTTGCAGCAAAGCCTAAAGACTTGCCGTCGGCTTTGGCTCTCGCACAAGAGCTCACGTCTAATCACGAAATATCCGCGTTCGCAGCTAATTTTGCGAAAAGTCTAGAGGACAAAGAGCGCAAGCCATTTGCAAAGACGCAGGGTCGCCAGCAGGAGAAACAACCTCAGCAGGCGGACTCACAACCAAGCGGTTCCAAAAATCCGCATTTTAATAGACAAAACAAGCCACAATCCCAGAGCGATCAGCGAAGCGGCAGGCAACAAAATAATAACGGCACACAGGTGCCCATGGAGGTTGATCCCTCCCTTTCAAGAGTCTTACATCCCACTCAGGCCCCAGCCTTTACAAACAGAAAGCAATCCGCGTCTGACCGCTCAGGCGGTCACAGGGGACAGCAGAGGCTGAATCATGTCTCGCAAGATGCTGGACAAAGGACAGAGGCATATGCCAACGCTGCTGCAAGCGTAGAGGCGCAGGTTGACGATGACACTAACACCGGTTATGACTCTGATGCCGTCAATTTTTTAGGGGGAGGTCCCTGCTGCCCGTCATCAGACGAAGAGTAGCGGGGATCGATATGAAATTCCTTATAGACACGGGCGCGTCTAAGAATTTCATCCGACCACACAAGGGGTTAAGAGGCGTCCGCTCTGTAGAGTCCCCCTTCACCATCCATTCAATTCACGGAACAACTAGAATTACGCAAAAATGTTTTGTCTCATTGTTTAATTTGAAGGCAACATTTTTCATTCTGCCGGACCTTTCAACGTTCGATGGAATAATAGGCCACGACCTGCTAAAGCAAGCGGAAGCGTCACTTTGCTTAGCCTCAGGGCGGCTCAAATGGGGTTCAGAAGATGAACAAATTTCCTTCCATACCTGCTCTGATGTCAATCACACGAGTGTAGATTGCTCAGACGCACCCCCTTCTGTAAAAGAAGTTTTTCTCAAAATGCTAAAGGATAGAAATAGGGCTTTCGCAGACCCCAATGAATCCTTGCCTTACAACACCTCCGTTGTAGCTACAATTAGGACGGTGGATGAGGAACCGATATATGCCAAACTGTACCCATTTCCAATGGGCACAGCTGATTTCGTAAACAAAGAAATCCAGAATCTGTTGAAAGATGGCATAATACAAAATTCAGTCTCCCCTTATAATAACCCCATTTGGGTGGTAGACAAGAAGGGCACTGACGAAGCTGGCAATCGGAACATGCGTTTAGTTATGGACTTTCGCAAGCTCAACGAAAGAACCATACTCGATAAATACCCAATGCCAAATATCTCAATGATATTGGGAAACTTGGGTAAACCCAAATTTTTCTCGACACTAGACCTCAAGTCTGGGTATCATCAAATCATTCTCGCTGAACGCGATCGTGAGAAAACCGCTTTTGCAGTAAACGGGGGAAAGTATGAGTTTCGAAGACTCCCCTTCGGTCTAAAAAATGCTGCTAGCATCTTTCAAAGGACCATTGATGATATCTTGCGGGAGCAAAGTTGAAAAATCACGTTTTTTTAAGAAAAGCGTGAACTCTCTCGGATTCATAGTCACCAGTAACGGTACTACAATAGATCCAGAAAAAGTGAAAGCCATACAAGACTTTCCAGAGCCTAAAACGGTGTTCGGAGTCCGTTCGTTCTTGGGCCTTGCGAGCTACTATAGGTGTTTCATTAAGGATTTTGCGGCAATAGCAAGACCTATTTCGGACATCTTAAAAGGGGAAAATGGGTCAGTCAGTAGATACAGATCGCGGAACATTCCGGTGCAGTTCACCGAAGCGCAACAACGAGCGTTTTGTAAACTGCGAAGCATTTTGGCATCTGAAGATGTCATGCTTAGGTATCCTGACATTAAGAAGCCGTTCGATCTAACGACGGACGCTTCAGCTTATGGCATAGGTGCGGTACTCTCTCAAGAGGGTCGTCCAATTACAATGATCTCAAGGACTTTGAAGGACAGAGAAGTCAATTATGCTACGAATGAAAGAGAGCTATTGGCTATCATTTGGGCACTAGTTAAGCTTCGACACTATTTGTATGGCATTAAAGACATAAACATCTTTACTGACCATCAGCCTTTAACCTTCGCAGTATCGGAATCCAATCCTAATGCGAAGATTAAAAGATGGAAAGCGCGCATTGACGAGTCCAATGCACGAATATTCTACAAGCCCGGTAAAGAGAACCTAGTTGCAGACGCCTTGTCCAGACAACAGCTTAACGCTTTGGAAGAAAAGAACTCGACTCTTGCGCTGCAACGATTCACAGTGAGGCTTCCCTCACACATACTATAGAAACCACAGAAAAGCCGTTAAATTGCTTTCAGAACCAAATAGTTCTGGAAGAGGCACGTTTTTCAGGAAAACGCAGGTTCATCCTGTTTGAAAACAAAAGGCGTCACTTAATCAGTTTCGCCTGTAAAGAATCTCTTATGAGCGAGCTAGAAGATGTAATCATTCCAAAAGGCGTCAATGCCTTTCACTGTGATTTGCATACTCTCGCAATGATACAAGATGAAGTAGTTCGAAGATTCCCTTCCACTAAATTTTGCCACTGCAAAAATCGTGTCGTTGACATATTCAGTGTTGGGGAAAGGACAGAAATTCTCACCACCGAACATAATAGAGCCCACAGGTCGGCTCAGGAAAATGTGAAGCAAGTACTTTCTGAGTTCTACTTCCCAAAAATGGCCAAACTGGCCAATGAAATTGTCCAAAACTGCAAGACATGCGCTAGGGCTAAATACGACAGACACCCTAGAAAACAAGAGCTCGGTGAAACACCAGTTCCTTCGCAAGTAGGGGAGATGCTACACATAGACATCTTCTCTACTGACAAAAAATTTTTCCTCACCTGCATTGATAAATTTTCCAAATTCGCTGTGGTTCAGCCCATCTCCTCAAGAACTATTGAGGACCTGAAGCCAGCCTTGCTCCAGCTCATGAACTTTTTTCCAAAAGCAAAATCGATATACTGTGACAACGAACCTGCGTTGAATTCACCGACGATTTCCACTATCTGAGCAATTATTTTGGAGTTAGCATTTTAAACGCACCTCCCCTACACAGTGTTTCCAATGGGCAGGTAGAGCGATTTCACAGCACATTGCTGGAACTTGCCAGATGTTTGAAAACTGATAAAGGAAAAAGCGACACAGTAGAAATCATTCTACTAGCAGCAACAGAGTACAACAAGTCAATCCACTCCGTTATCAACAGGAGACCAGTTGACGTTGTCCAAACGCGCTCAGATGAGACGCAAGAAGATGTTGAAAACAGGATTAGGAACGCCCAGATTGCGGTCAGAACCAGGGAAAATGCATCGCGGCAGAATAGGGTCTTCGAAGTTGGCGAAAAAGTATTAGTAAAATCTAACCAAAGGCTTGGCAACAAGCTCACACCTTTGTGTGAAGAGCGAGCCGTGGAAGCGGACCTGGGGACATCGGTCCTCATTAAGGGGAGGGTGGTCCACAAGGACAACCTAAAGTAATCAAGGCAGTCCCTTTGTTTTCCTTTTTATTTTTTAGCCACTAGGCAGCCTAGCATAAGTTAGTAATATTCCTTTTCATTCATTTTTAGCCACTAGGCAATCTAGCATAAGTTAGTAATATTCTTTTGTACTTTTAGCCACTTGGCATAATTTATATTAAGGCTTTTTGGTGGTGGGTTGCCCCATTTTGAACAAGAAAATAGCTAAAAAATATCCACTCCACAGGTTCGGATTCGCTCTTATTTTCTTATTATCCTCGGCATCGGCGCACATTACTGATTATTCAAGTGCCAAATACATCCCTATTGTGGATGGCCGAATCTTAGTGTGGGAAAAATTTGCCTACGTTAAGCATTTGGCAAATCTTTCGGAATATATGCGAATAGTGGAAGAAACGGTCAACTTAGTTGAATCTAACGACATGTTTCCGCAATCGCACATGAGGAAATTATTGAGCGTGGACACGGCTCATCTCCAAGATCTTTTAGAGGCCTTAGGCGCTCATCATAGAGCTGCCAGGAGTTTAGATTTCCTAGGTTCCATGTTAAAGGTTGTGGCGTGCACGCCTGATGCTAGTGATTTAGAAAGAATCAAATTTACAGAGTTACAGCTAATAAATTCAAACAACAAACAGATAGAAATAAACACTAGAATTCAAGACCAAATTAATAAGCTAACTTCCACCGTCAATGAAATTCTCAAGGTAGCTAAAAATTCCCAAATAGACACCGGCCATTTGTATGAAACGTTGTTGGCAAGGAATAGAATGCTGATGATGGAATTGCAAAATTTAATGCTTGCTGTAGCTTTGGCAAAGGCTAACATCGTTAGCCCAAACATTTTAGATCACTCAGATTTGAAGTCGATTTGGTTGGAAGAACCCACCAAAACTCCCATAGGGGACCTAATGTCTGTCTCGTCCGTTAAAGTACTCCAGTCCGTCAACATGCTATTTTTTATCATTAAGTTCCCAGTAATCAAGTTTGCTTGTAAAAAAATCACCTTATTTCCCGTCATCCAAGAGAACTTCATACTACAATTAAAAGACAACGTCATAGCTGAATGCGATGGAGCGACTCACACCCTTACGAGTTGCAGCGATTCACCTGGAGCCACATTTTGTCGTATTGCATCAAGGAGCTCATGTGCCAGAGAACTTCACGCAGGGGGCACTGCACACTGCGAGATCCAACCAAGCAACCTAGATGCAATCACTCAGGTGGACGACGTGATCCTAATCATAAATGACAGATCGGCAAAGGTACAGGTTGACAATGGCACCGAAATCTGGATACACGGAACGCAGCTGATCACTTTCAGCGACCGGGCCACGATCAATGGAACTCTATTCATTAATCATTACAACACGCAAAATAGAGTTCCCGGACTTGCCAACTCTCCACAATTGAACATCACCGCCAGTCAAGATGTTCTCAGCCTCCCGTACCTTCATCGTCTGAATGTACGTAATTTGGAGGAAATTCAAAGGTTTAAGGAATCAGCCGGAACTGACCATGCGTACCGTATGGCTTTTGTTGTAATAGCCATATGTTGTGCGCTCATCTGTATTGGCCTCGCCTATCGACGAATCATCATGGCAAAGAAATCTGCGACGCAGCTAAGAGAGATGAAAATTTCATGCCAATCGTATAATAAACGCGGAAGTTATTCAACTGACAATGTTACGGACAAAAGGAAAAAGAAGAGACGCTAGCGATCTTTGTGTTTATAAACTTATCTTCGTAGTGGCGCCATCTCTTGTATGGTACGCAACATTGAACAACAATCTATAGTAAACGCTTTGCACTTAAAAAGTACAGGGTCTCCTACTGTCGAGCTTGCTCCACTGTAGCTTACTGCATTTTTTATCTAACAGAGGCTTGGGCTTGTTAGGTTTTTAATTATATTAATAGAGGCTGTCGAGCTTGTTAATTGTTGTTTGAGTGAGTTTTGTACTGCGTTGGGCGCCAGTTAACGCGCGGAGAAGTGTCTTATCTCCTTTTATTAATACTACTGTGTTATTGATGTTATAAGACTGTTATATTTTTTTTGTCAAAAATGAACTAAAGCTAATTACAAAGTGCACTTAGAATGAAAGCAAGCCCTAGTGACCTAGATTCGCTGAATCTGCGTTCCCACGTTGCACTGTGGCTCATTCACGAGACTCACGTGGCAAAAATCAAAACTCACGAGTCGGAATCTGGCAAAACGTGAAATGCTGACCTAACTTTCCTTTTACAATTAGGTAATTTTCTTCGGTGCTAGAGCTCTATAAACATGAACAATATTTTCATGTTGGCATTTTTGTGTATTTTTGCAAAAATTGTTCATCTTTGGGATAGAATAATGTCCAAATGGTTCATTTGAGTTGAAGTTTCTTAGTTTTAACTTAAAGTTGTGACAATTCCATGGCGAGCAATATAAAAATATTTTACATTTTGAGTATGGAAGTATTTTAAATAAATTATTTACTAAACCTTTATTTTTGAAGCAATTTTTCGACTTTACATAGACTTTTAACACCGAGTACAGGCTAGTCCAGGCAAGCGACTACCACGTGATACCACGACTATTTTTAAAACGATAATTTCTTAATTCCAGAGTGCGAAATTTTACGTTTTCGGTTTAACATACGATTAATGCACCTAGCCCAAAAATGCGCAATTTGCTTAGGCAAAATTGCGTAGCGGCGATCGCTTTTGCGCGCTACCTGCATGCAGCTGCAGCGCGCATTTTCGTAGTCGAAAGAACCTTATTGTGAATATTGTCCTTATTGGCATATCCTATTATACCTACTCATAATATTTACATATCCCATTTTTGCATAAATAATATTTAGTTAAATATGAAAACACACGCCTTGCAGGTTGTTGTTATGTATTGCGCAAAATTGGCTAATGCCCTCTATCCGCAGAAAGTCCAAATACCTATTCTTATGGGTTTTTTAGGGATTGCACTTATTAGCCCATTTTGTTTAATTATTTATTTAATGTCGACTATGTGCAATCGACAGGTAAGTTTTTAGTTACATTATAAATAATAAATATTAAAACATAAAAATGCTTTAAAGTAAAAAAAATAGAAAAATAGAAAAAAAAGTATAATATATATAGATAATGGGCAAGTTCAAAATTAAGCTCAATTACTCAGACCCAACATTCGTTGCGAGGATTGGGGAAAACCCAAGAAAAACCCAATCAGGTCTGATATGATGTTGGCGTTAGTTATTATGAGTTAGAGAGAATAAGATAGATGTTTTAATAGTAAAAATTGAGGCATCTGCATTGATGACATTGTAAAGTCTATTATTACAGAACACTCGAAAGGGTTCATGCAGGGAATAGTTATTAGTACAAAGATTAAGGGATAGTGGTACATAATTACGGGTAGACCTGGCAGGAACTGAGAAATTAATTTGACTCAATAAATAAGAAGAATCAATTTCGCCAGCAACTAATTTAACAATAAACATGACAGCAAGCATAATACGACGGTTAGTTAAAGTGGGTAGATTAATTAAAAGAAGCCTACTAGTGTACGGGGGTAAATTAAAGCCTGAAACCCAGTTAAAACCACGTAAAGCAAATAATAGAAATTTTTTTGGACAGATTCAATACGATCCTGGTGGTTAGAGTATTGTGTGTAAAG
>JAWNND010000757.1:0-15255 GCA_035043265.1 Drosophila testacea | reverse complement strand
ACGAACAATAGCCAGTTGCACATAGTTGCTGGGCTCGTATGTGACATCTGCTGAGCTGTCGTACTCAAAGGCTGCAGAGACCTTCATCTCGTCGAAGGCCAGTACGCAAAGCTTGTCGGCCTCATCCTAGAGCTGAAAAAATATCGATATTTTCTTGTATCGAGGTTTTTGACGAAAAAATATCGATATATCGGGTTGAACCTTACCCATTAAAATGAACCAGCATATATTTTTTACGATTTGTTGTATAATACAACTTGTATTAAATCAAAAATTTTAAATACATAATGCTTCTAGCATAACTAAACTCATGGTTTTCAAAACTTAAGACAAATTAAATATTTAACTTACTTGTATTAAATAAAAATTTTAAATACATAATGCTTCTAGCATAACTGAGTTCATCGTTTTCAAAGCGTAAGACAAATTAAATATATAACTTACTTGTATTAAATAAAAATTTTAAATACATAATGCTTCTAGCATAACTCAGCTCATCGTTTTCAAAGCTTAAAACAAATTAAATATATAACTTACTTGTATTAAATAAAAATTTTAAATACATAATGCTTCTAGCATAACTGAGTTCATCGTTTTCAAAGCTTAAAACAAATTAAATATATAACTTAAGTATACATTAGGTTGAGATCCATTCGTTTCGATTCACAAATACTAATATATCAACATTACATGATTTTAATGAGCTACGTTTTTCGCTGACAATCAATCCCGCCTTACTGAACATCCTCTTGCTTTCCGTTGAGGTGGCGGGAACACACAAATATTTTTTTATGCAAGTCTGCAAGGCCTTATCTGAAGATTTCTATAAAGAAAAAAAAAACAAAAATGTTATTATATACTTATTAAAGTCTATACTGTATTAGTATTACCTTCCAGTAATCTAAGGGATTTAACAATGATTCCATGTTTTCCAAATTGTAATATTGGCGTAGAGAAAGTATAGAGTCAACTCTATTATTACGAATTTTTTCAGATTTGCTGGCTTCTAAGAACTCGAACAATTCCGGCTGTGATGTGGGTAATGGTGTTGGCTGGGTTATGGATGGAATAGAAGATCCTTGTGAGGCGTTTATTGCTGACAGTTCTGTTTCAAGTGATTTATTTGCCTCAGTTGCATTAAAAGGTGACCAAAAACCTTCTTTCTTAAACCGTGGATCGAGCAATGTTGCCATACGTGGGACTGTTTGATTTTCATATTGCAAAAGTCTTTGCTTCACTGCATCTATTAAAAAGTTACAGGTGTCACGTCCGTCATCACTCTTTAGATTTTTTTTAATTTTTGTTATATTATGAAGGAGTCCGCAAGTCACCGGTATAATTAAAGAAGCTGTAACCAATGAATTAGATGAAGTCTGGACTGTTGCCTTCTCAAACGGTAAGAAAACTTCTTTCAGGTCTTCCAAGACTGCAATCTCATCAGCTGATAATGGCAGTAAAGCTTTTGGGGTATTCAAAAGCACCTTTGCGATTGCATCTTTTGTAAGTAAAATTCGCTCTATCATATAGAAAGAGCTGTTCCATCTAGTGGGGCATTCCTGTTTTAGACTGTATGATTGCTCAGTTTCTTGAGCTTCTTTGAATTTGGCGTAAGCCGTTGAGCTACTCTTGAAAAAACTCACAATTCGCTTACATTTTTCAACGATGATTTTAATGCTACCTTGAGACAAACAATGTTGTATTGTTAAATTAACTGAGTGTGCAAAACATGGAACATGTCTTTTTTGCAGGATCTCACATGCTTTGATCATGCTTCTTGCGTTATCAGTAACAATGGCTGTTACCTTATCGAACACTCCCCATTCGTTAAGAACTTCACGTAAAGAGCTTGATATATTGTCAGCCGAATGATTCATCTCATTGAGTAGTTTTTTTGTTGATAGAACTGCTGAGCGTAGTTCGAAATCTGACGTTATAAAATGGCAAGTCACAGTGAGGTAACTTTCATTTGCTCGAGAGGTCCAACAATCTGTCGTTACAGAGCAATAGTCTACATTGCCTAATATGGTTGACAATTTTTTTTTCATTTCTGAATAAAGATTTTGCATGCAAACGTTTTTTAATGTTGTTGTTGAAGGTAATTCGTAGCGGGGATCAAGCTCGTGAACAAAACGGCGAAAACCTTTGTTCTCAACAACCGAAAAGGGTCGCAGGTCTGAGGCAATGTAATAAGTCAAGGCGCTATCAAGCTTGCGCTTTCTAATTGATGACTGTTCGTACTTTTTATCAAGGTACGGTAATATCGAATTAGTACTAGTAGTTATTGGAAGTTCACTTATTGTCAAATTGGGGTGAATATTTTTCAAATGACTAAGCAAGTTGGTGATATTGCCACTTGTCTTATAAATTTTGGCACATTTGATGCAAACAGCAGTCTTTCCATCAACAGACTTATTTAAAAAGTTCCACACGGATGATTTGCCATACTTAGCCCGTTTCCTGCTAATTTCCACCTCCTGATCGCTGACCACTTCAATTGGGTCCACGTTACTGGAGCCTACATATGTACACACAAAAAAGTATTTCGTAAGACATTTGCATTCGACATTGCAAGTAAACAAGTTAAATTACCTCGGCCATTACAATCCTTCAACACATTATCCATCCTTTAACACAGCCAACACCAATTGTATATTCCAAATATGCCTGAGTCTCTAAAAATATAATTTTTATTAATTCTAATTAAAAACGACGCTAACAACTTGCATACCCTTTTCCGCTTTTTTCTTTTTTGAGATGAAAAAAAAAAATCGAATATCGGAAAACATTGGTTTAAAAATATCGATATATTTAAAAAGCTGAAAAATATCGAGGTATCGATATATCGTCGATATTTTTTTCAGCTCTACCTCATCCATTGCATCATTTTCCATAAGGTCTATGGCAATATCCAGGCATCCTGTCTTTATCTCCACATCTGATAACCATCTATACAACGTGGTACGGCTGGGTAACGGAAATCCTTTTTTGTAAAGGTGGTTATACGCTCGAGGGCCAGCGGTGTGGAGACAAATAGCTGCCGATATGTCGTTTGATGTAAATGTGCTTCTTTTTCCACCATTCTTCAGTATTTTTATTTGAGTCTCGGTAAAAATTTTCCCTAGAGACTCTTCTAATTGGCGAGACTCCTCAAGCTGATTTCGTAAACGTTGTAAATCGTACTCCATCGCTCGAATTATTTGCCTCAGGCTCTTATTTTCATTGGACAATGAACAGCACCTACAAACACAGTCACATTATTGTTTACAAAAATGTACATGCTTTTACTTTTTTAACTTACTCTGTTTGCGTACTGGAACTGGCGAAGCCTTCTTTTACATTTTCTGGTTCAGGCTCTATTTCTATTGTTGGAATGGTATCTTTATTAAGTCGCCTTCTTTTATTGGTCTGACCTTTGTTTGGTGCAGACTTCCACTGCGAATCATTAAAGTGTGTGGCACAGATTTGCGAGCTTTCACCCAGGCTGCACCCCAGGCTTTGTTCCCACAATTTTCTTTTCATATTACACTCACTCCCGTCACAACTTTGCACAAAATTTGAATTTTTCATATTAATATGTGCACGCTTGAAGGTTAATGAACAACAACAAAAAATTCGTCCGCACACAACCTTTCTATTCAACAAGCAAACGTGCACTGAAATAAGTGGATACTTCGTAAACTTCGGCTCGCGACGGGACCACCTTATGTTATTTCATCATGGAACCACCTTATGTTATTTCATCATGACCTTGACTAATGAGTTTTCACACTGAAGTCACTAAGTTGTGTTAAACATCGGGCCGAAACTTTGATGCATCCATAATGTTTAATAGAGCTGCGAAAAAATCGATTCTCAGTGCATCGATTCTTTTCGTTCTTTTAGAAAAAAACATCGATTAAATCAAAAAAACAAGTGGCTATTTTTTTATTAACAAAGATCAATTCATTGAGATCATATATTCATACACAGGGAAGGGAAAAAAATACAGTAAGCTACAGTGAAGCAAGCTCGACAGTAGGAGACCCAGTACTTTTTGAGTGCAAAGCTTTCACTATTGATTGTTCTTCAATAATTCGTACCAAACAATAGATGGCGCCACTACGAAGTTAATAAACACAGAGGTCGCTAGCGTCTCTTTTTCTTCCTTTTGCCTGTAGCATTGTTAGTTGAATAACTTCCGTGTTTATCATCCGATTGGAATAAAATTTTCTGAACTGGTTTGGATCATAGTGTATATTATATGCACCAACAATCAAGGCTCTAACATTAAAGGGGCACCTTTAATTCGACTTCGAAATTTTGTATTTCAATTTCCGGGGGCGGATAGGGGCATGGCAAAAAATCTAAAACAAACTTGATCAACGGTAGATGTAGATGATCCTACATACCAACTTTGGTGTCTCTAGCTCTTATAGTCTCTGAGATCTAGGTGTTCATATTTTCGAAATTTCGAACAGCTATCCGTTTATTATCCGATCCGGATAGAACTTTCAGGACAGGATTGGACTATAAAGTTTATCATGTATGCCAAAAATCATATCGCTAGCATTAAAGGAGCTTTCTTAATTCGACTTTGAAATTTTGTTTCAATTTTACGGTGGCGGAGGGGGGCGTGGCAAAAATCCAAAAAATACTTGATTAATGCAAGATGTAGATGAACCTTCATGCCAAATTTGGTGGCTCTAGCTTTTATAGTCTCTGAGATATAGGTGTTCAAAAAAGGGACAGACGGACAGACAGACATGGCTAATAGCCATTGGCTATATCGACTCGGCTGTTGATGCTGATCAACTTTATAAGGTCTGCCACGCCTCCTTCTGCCTGTTACGCACATTTTTTTTTGCACAAACTTAGAAGACCCATTTGTACTTTTTTAAAGTACTGGGTCTAAAAAATACGTATCCATAACGTAAAAAACTAAAAGAAATAACGTTTTTAAAACATAAAAATCAAAAGTATTTTCAAAACAAATTTACATCTCCATAACCCATTGGTTTTTGCTTGCGAAGATAAGCCTATTTACTGTTTTAGGCTTAAGAGCGGCGCGTCTATCGGTAGTAATACATACAGCTCTACTTAATACGCGTTCAGATTCAATGGAGCATGCTGGAATACAAAGATAGCGCAGGGCACACTCTTTTAAATTCTCTATTTCAGAGGCGTGAATCTGAAAAAAGTTAATGTTATTAAGATTTTTATACCCTTGCAGAGGGTATTATAATTTTGTCACGAAATGTGTAACGCATTGAAGGAAGCCTCACAGACCCCATAAAGTATATATATTCTTGATCAGGGCGACGAGCTGAGTCGATATATCCATGTCCGTCTGTCGGTCTGTCTCTTTCTATGCAAACTTGTCTCTCAGTTTTGAAGCTATCTTGATGAAACTTGGTACAGGTCCGTCTTATTGCTGCACGCAGCACATATGTCGGAACCGGCCGGATCGGATAACTATATCAAATAGCTGCCATAGGAACGATCGGTTGGAAATAAACATTTAGTATGAAAAACTTTTTAGTCTCTCAAGATATCTCAACCAAATATACACATTGTGTGTTTGATTAAGTTTTAAACAGGCTGACCAAATTTGGTGCAAATCGGACTACTATATCATATACCGGAGTTGTGTGTTCCTTTTCTTAATATTGCCTGAGTGTAATGATGGCATCCGATTTCGACGTCTTCACTTTATTTTCCAATTTCGACTTCATAAATGAAGAAAAAAGGCGTTTTTTCTTGGGATTCGTGTGTTGGTTGATCATTTCCGGAATCAGAGCACGGATTCAAATTCGCTGAGAGGGTGGATATCTCGTTCTGTAGTATTTCTACTGCTGAATCAGCAGAGACGTTGCTGCGAAATCCCTCCTTTTCAAATCTGGGATCCAAAATTGTAGCGACTTTGGACACAGTTATATGCTCGTACGGAAACAGACGAGTATTTATTTTCTGCAATATATAATTTCACGTCTCGACAGCATCCAAAGTCTTAAAAGATTTAAGCATGCCACTCAGACGATGGTGGAGATCAGCCGATACGGTATAATTAAAAATGCAGTAAGCTACAGTAGAGCATGCTCGACAGTAGGAGACCCAGTACTTTTTGAGTGCAAAGCGTTCACTAAAGATTGTTTTTCAATGTTGCGTACCATCAATAGATGGCGCCACTTGATAAAAATAGGGGTCGCTAGCGTCTCTTCTTCTTCCTTTTGCCCGTAACATTGTTTGTTGAATAACTTCCGTGTTTATCATCCGATTGGAATGAAATTTTCTGAACAGGTTAAGATCATAGAGTATATTATATGTACCAATAATCAAGTCGCTAACATTAAAGGGGCTCTTGTAATTCGACTTCGAAATTTTGTATTTCAATTTCCGGGGGCGGAGGGGGCGTGTCAAAAATCTAAAACAAACTTGATCAATGCAAGATATAGATGAACCTACATGCCAAATTTGGTGTCTCTAGCTCTTATAGTCTCTGAGATCTAGGATCTCATAAAAGTGACAGACGGACAGACGGACAGACAGACAGACGGACATGGCTATATCGACTCGGCTGTTGATGCTGATCAAGAATATATATACTTTATGGGGTCTGCCACGCCTCCTTCTGCCTGTTACGCACATTTTTTTTTTGCACAAACTTAATAGACCCATTTGTACTTTTTTAAAGTACTGGGTCTAAAAATACTGTTGCATAACAGGTTCCAGAAACCATCAAACGGCTCAAACAGTTGCTCAAGATCATACAGGATTGAATTCTCTTCTGCTGTTAGCGGTGAATGAGACTTTTGAGTGCCTAAGAGGACACGAGAAACTGCATCTTTTATTTTCGGGATCCTGCTAACCATTTTGTGGCAGCTATTCCACCTGGTCGGCACTTCTTGGATAAGCCCGTAAGAGCTATAATTTTCCTGGGCAGAATTTAATTTAGAGTATGCAATCGATCTACTTTTAAAAAAAGGTGCAATTCGCTTGCACTCGGAGATAATCGGCTTTATATTTTCCATCTGCATGTGCCGCTTTTGCAGGATGCTGCAGGCCTTTATCATTGCGGCTGCATTATCTGACACAATGGCAGATACTTTGCTGAAAACACCCCACTCGGCTAAAACATTGTAAAGAGAGCTGGCAATGTTTTCACTCGTCTGATCCATATCGTTTTGCAGTTTGTTTGTAGACAAAACGGCACTTTGCATCCTAAAATTTTCCATCAGAAAATGGCATGACCGTCAAGTAGTGGTCATTGGCTCTGGATGTCCATCCATCGGTAGTCACAGCACTTTACCTAAGTGAGAATGTTTTTAAGTTTTTTATCCATTTCCTCGTACATGTTTGATAGTAGTACATCATTTAATGTCCTTCTGCTTGGCATCGCGTATTGCGGGTCCAGGCAGTGGACAAAATTACGAAAGCCTGCGTCTTCCACAATCCTAAAAAGCTGTAGATCCGCAGCGATCATCCCGATCGGAGCCTTGTCAAGGGAAGTTTTCCGAGTTGAGCCACTGTCATATTTTTTCTGCCGTGTAGTGTCGAAAAATTCTCCAAGTGTTCTTACTGCTTTGGGAACAGTGAACACAGTCGGATGAGCTTTCTTTAGGTGGTTAAATAAATTTGTGTTGTTGCCACAGGTTTTGTAAACACAGGTAAGGTATTTGGCTGATCCACTTTCTAAACGTTTGAAATGATTCCAGACGTTGAACTTTGGACATTTCCGTTTGGGCTCATTTTCTTTAGCTGAACACTCCTCATCATCCAATCCCTTATAGTTTCCTATAAAATTATAAAAATAATGTATATTATATATCATATTTAAGGAAATCGTTTTAAAGCAGGAGTATGCAAAACATACATTGTCGAACTTGGTCTGCATTTGCACGATTAAGAAACATACAGAGAAAACACGCAAATATATAAATAAAAAGGCAGAGGACCGCTAGAAAACTTGAAAAGATCAAAAGAAATCGTCAAAAATCTGGTTTTTTCACTCCGCTAACAGAATATCAGTATTTTGTTATCGATATACTTGTTCGATATCGATATACATGTTATCTAAGCTGTTATTGTGCCGCTTTATATAAATCAGCTGTGTTGTTGCTCATAAGCAAAACAAATTTAATGCTGCCACTTTTAAATAAAATAATAATATAGCCGCTTTCTGGCCTGATGATACATTATAATTATATAATATATTTATTTTGTTAGGCATATCATTTTAATTAAATAAATAAAGTCTAATTAACATGTTTGGTCCTTATGACCTTTGAAAATCTGCGGTATTTAAGCCAGTGACCTCCAATTAAACGTCGTTAGTTCCCTCCACCACATTTTCCCCAAATTTTACTATTCAAAAGGTCATAATTTCATCATTCTCTGATGAAATAAGGGGTGGAGGCTTATTTCATTACGTCAAAATGAAATGGACCGTAAACTGTGCTATGTTAAGTCTAACAGTGCCATTTTGAGTTTAACAGAACGGCTGGGCCTTACGTTATGAAACGTAACGAGAAGTGTGAACCAACTTTGAAATGAAAAACGGTGAAAAAATTTTCGCTGTTTTTTTTATGTGGAGTTTTCATTTCAACGGCGTTTTGAGGCGAGTGTAAATACTGCTTAAAACAGAATTTAAGATTATTTACCTGAAACACCCAAAAATTTGTCCATTTTGCTCCCAATTCCTTGGTCCACCAACACATAACGATCCTAAAAAATGTAACAACATTTATATAGAGAAATGTAATCAGTTAAAAGCACAGTTTTTATTAAATTACCCTTATTCGCTCGACTTGTTTGTCTCCTTATTCACAGTGGTGGGATTTATCTTAAAAATTGTTTACGATACATCGATTCTTTCAAAATAAAATCGATGTTTTTTTTCAGCTTAAATGTCCGATGTTTTCAATTATTCCGCTTTTTGTTTTTAATGTATTCAATTTTAGAGTAGAGCTGGCAAACTATCGATTTTGGTGCCATTCAATGTTTTCGACTTTCTGAGAGGGTAATATCGATAGTAACTTTCAAAATTATTTTCTTCTAAAGACCTAATTCAGATTTTTTCTTATATAAAAATCAAATATTATACATTCATTCATCGTAAATATTTATTATTTCATGTCTTTCTTTTAACAAATAATACTGCACAAAACTTATAAATTGACTAATTTCAATTAGTCTGAGTTCACTTCATGTGACTTAACCGAACCAGTTTGAAATAGATCCAGTTTTTGAATAAATTCATGTTAACATTACTTAAAAACTATTTTAAAGACTTATAAATTTGATTTAGTCTAATATCCATGAGTTTTTTTTTTGCAGAAATACAAGCATGTCCACATGCTCTGCTTTAAGGGAAGCCCGACGATTGCTAATAATTAGCCCAGTCTTACTAAACATCCTTTCAGATTCTGTGCATATTGCAGGGACACACAGATATGTTTTTGATAAATGTTAAAATGGCCTCATTATGCTGAAACTAAATAAATGTAATTTATTATTGGCCTTAACATATGAAACTTATTTATTTAATTACCTTCCAATGTTTGAGCGGGTCAGCATCCTCAGAACTATGTTTAGCATCAACATACTGACGCAGTTCCACAATGGCGTCCGATCTTTTAGTCTTTGGCATTTCTTGAATATTTTGCTGGACGAATTTTAAGAGAGTGTTTTTTACGACTGGTGTTGGAGGCTCTAAGGTTAGATCTTCGGGGGGCTGCTGTAAGAAAACTATTTCGTTTTCTAGAAATTTTTCCGCGTGATTTGCGTTAAACGGTGAACGGAATCCCTGCTTCTTAAACCTCGGGTCAATCAAAGTTGCAATTCTTGAAACTGTACGGTCCTCATATTTAATCAATCGTTTATTAATGCTTTCCATCAAAAACGTGCATGCTTTTTTATATAATTTGGTATATGCAATTGTGCTACTTTTGAAGTATGTAGCGATGCGTTTGCATTTTGCTAGAAGGGTAGCCAGGAAATCTTCCTTTAGGCAATCTTGCACAACCAAGTTTATCGAATGCGCATAGCACGGTAAATTTCTTATTTGCAGCAACTCACACGCTTTTATCATTGTACTGGCATTATCTGTCACAATTGCTACTATTTTTAACACGATTTTCAACTTTACAAACACAGCTCGCAACGATTGAGCAATATTATATGCTGAATGATTGGTGTCATCATGTAATTTATTCGTCGATAGAACAGCAGTACGAAGTTCATAGTTTTCCGATATAAATGTGCAAGTCACTGTTATGTACGATTCATTTGCCTGAGATGTCCAAAGATCGGTTGTGATCGCACAGTACGCAAAATTATTAAGAATTTCTTGCAATTTTGCCTGCTTTTCCATTAGCACATTTCGCAAAGTTCTGCGTGATGGCAAGTTGTAACGCGGATCCATCAGACTTACAGCTTGCGAAAGCCAGTGTCCTCAACAACGGAAAAGGGCTGCATATCTAAGGCAATGAACTCCATAGCTGCCCGATCAATATCCTTTTTGCGCTTAGAGATTAAATCATAAGATGTCGAAATAAATGAGCGAATCTGGCCCGACGCTGGCACTGGCAAATCCGTAGCTTTCAAATTGGGATGGGCACTTTTCAAATGGTTGAACAAATTTGAAGTGTTGGCGCTTCTGATTTGGGAACAAGTTTCCATGTACGCAGGGAAGGGACATACGCAGCGCTCGTTAGACCCAATGCCATGCAGAGAGCGACGTTATCGACTCTGGGTCGACCCAATAACGTTCATAGAGAGATGCTTCTTTCATTTTATAAATATTTCACATTACATATGTTTCTTTCAACATTATAGTTATTATATTATTTTATCTATATACTAGGGGGTTTGCCCCCAGCTCGATTCGCTCGCCAACCCCCCGATCGCTACGCTCGCTGCAATCAAGGGGAGAAATGTGGAGTGAAAATAGGGAACACAGTCTCACAGCTATAGTCAGACCTTATATCATTGCTAATAAGAAAGCGGGACATGTAAATTCAAGTTTTCCCTGTAATTGGACTTAAAATAATAGTAATAAGTAGTACTTTATATAATATAGAGAATTTACATTTTCGCTGCTCGCTGTATTAAAGTTTTTGCTGCAATTGGATTATAGCGGCAAGAGCGAGTAACAGTGCCATTTACTAAAAATTTAATTTGAAGCCACACCAATGAATCGTGACACCCCCCCCCATTTACATTTAACATTTACCGCTTTCTTATTAGAAATGACATTAGGTCTTGGTGTAGCTGTGGGAAGTTTTCCTATATTTACTCCACATTTTTCACTGAGATTGCAGCGAGCGTAGCGAGTCGAGGGTTGGCGAGCGAAGAGAGCAGGGGGGTAGTTATATTAGAAACTAAATTACTCATAAAAACTTTTATGAATATATGTATATCAATTGCATTCCATCTGCCTAACTTACATATTTTTCCGTGATTCTGGGCTTAAGGCTTCCTCCAAGCTCAATAAATCCTCCTCCTTCTGCAGAGGACATCTTTGGAGATCTCCTCTGAATCCCTTTTCTCTCCCACAAGTTGCCAAATCATGACATTCTAATTGGCCATTTGGTCAGACAGCAGCTTTATATGCTCCTGCTGTTTTTTTTACCATTTCTCGAAAAAAATATATATATAAAAAAGTAAAGAGTGTGTAAATAATGTTTTCAATTACCAGTTAGAACACCCATTTGCTTCACCAAAGTTGTTAATTTGTCTTCGTCACATGGAATAGTTTCTTCTATATGAATTAAATAAAAGCAAGTGAAGTTTGATTCTAACGCTTTACTTTTGGGCTTGACATTTATTCTATTAATATGAACATTTAAAAAAATTTTATATGAAGGCGGAGAATCAATTATTTTAGAAGCAAAATTGTTTGTTGTAGCTGTTGTTTAATATTGTTAATGATGTTCTTGTTGAGGCGTCCAACAAAGCGACTGCAAAAGCTCATGTTGATCTTCTTCCTAACTCTGGCATTGAGCAAGCTGAGTCTTGGCATGAACGATTCTTGTAATGATGTTTGATCGCCGTGATGTTGTCTATGTTGTCTTGCTATTCTATTGTTGTTGTTACTGGTGGTTGCGGGTGCGGAATGTTGTAATTGTTGTTTTAAAAAAATCATCAGGCAGTACCTCATCTGGCTCACCGTAGACTGCATCATCGATGGAAATGTTGATGGAATCAACATATTCCTCAAGCATCTCAAGATCCTCAAACACCTCTGATTCACACAGGTTGGGCGTTTTTAAGCTGTCGGCTACAGAGATGGGGCGAGGCGGATCAATTTTTTTTGGCTGCAGTCTCTCTCCCATGTTGCCGTCTATAACTCCTGGATATACTTTTTGTATATCCAACAGGAACATCATTATTCGTGAACCGACGTCGTCAAACTTCTTCAAGTTGTTCTGCCTGTACCATTGTACTGCCATATATTGGTGCAGAAGTTTTGTTGTTCTGCGACACTTGATCGATTTTTCCAAAAGTTTATTCTGGTTTTCTTAGTCGTTTATAGTGTTTGTTTTGTCGGTTTTGCTGACGAATTCCCCCTTGCTGTGGTTCGTCTGCTTGTGAAGCGTTTTTGGGGAAAACATACGCTCAATTCCAAAATACTGCCGAGCACTGTCTGTGCAAATAGACGGCGTATCGTACGCTACGCACTTTTTAATGTACGGCCACAGTTCGGCTTTATTCTTTGCATTGACTTTAAAAAATAGACCCGTTTTATCCTCCTTGCAATAAAGGCCAAGCACAACAATGGTCATCTGCTCTGTTAACCGTCCTTGGTTGTACTTCCTCTTCGTCAGAAGCGTTTCGTCGATTTGGACCATTTTACCCTCTCCGCCAAGTACGGTTTCTGAATGTGATGCCAAAATGGCAATAGCTATAATAATGTAAGACTGTGCTCTAACTAAGAGTAGGCTTTTCTTCACGTTCACGCCATGAGCAGAGGTTTTCGTAAACGTCGCTTACCTTCGTGTCCATTACAAAGCTGATGACAATGGCAAGAATCTCTTTATAAGAGATATGGCAATGATCCTTTCTTTTTCGTAGCTTTCGTAGAGCATCTCCAGACCCAACCAAGCTTTTTGTCGAAGTTCTCGACAAACATGTCCATACCGCAGCATTTCGGCGAAATTGAGTTGCGGGAAGGTAATAACTTAATTTCTTGAAGAAAGCAAATCGCTTTTTCGTCACAGCTAAGTAATCTTCCGAATGCCTCATATATATTAAAAGCAACCAAATCAGGATGCAACAATTCATGCTTTCGAGCCATGTTATCTATGAATGTATTTAAGTGTATTTGTTGTTTCACTTTGCGTATTACTGCGATATGTACGTCTGCATACATCGGCGACTGCGAAACTTGTGTCTGTATCTTGCATCGTGACGCGCTTTACAGTGGCGCCAAGCTCTAACGGATCCTCACATACATACATACATACATAGTATCGCACACATACAGCTAAAAACCTTACGATACCCTGTGGTAATGAAATTCCCGGCCCCGTATCGCTGTACTCTTCTTCTGTCGTATTCTGATATTGCTGTCTCCCTTTTGCCTGTGCACAAAAATTCAGTCGTTACAGACTGCGAAGACTTCTGAGCGACAAGAAAACAGCAGCAGAAAAAGAAAGAGAAAAAAATTCTAGTGGAAAACATTTTTACATTTTACATGTTTGTATACCCTTCAATTGTTTGGATTCACAAAAAGATTTTTTTAAGCGAAGATTTAATCAGTTTTTAACAAATGTCTCAAAACTATTGCTATTAGGTAATTATATGTTGTTTATTATATCAAAAAAAAAGTATTTGTTTATTGTATAAAATTACATATTTACTTCATATAGTTGAAAATGTCGTGCAATACCCTTTCTATACGCAGAGTGGCGAGCGCTTGTCGAGCACAAAAGGCAATAGAAAAAGGATTAACGGAACCTATGCGTTGTTGTTTTTGTTTTTCGTTTTCGACGCGTGTTTTTCTGTGCAGAATTTAAAGGCATACCAGACGTTGTTTTCTCTGAAGCTGAGGTCCCGAGTTCGAATTCCACGTAAGTTTGGATATTTATAAAATATTTGAATTGATGTTATAAATGAACAATGCGGATATGTAAAGTAATTTTCAAATTAAAAAAAGCCATTATAAAGAAAATCTAACATAAAATAAACTTAAAAAAACTTAACAAATAATGCAAAAATTCTGTTTTTTTTTTAGTTTTTTGGAAGGGAAAGCTCCGGGAAATCCCCGGGAATTCCCGGGGAAAAATTGAAGGGATATCGCGGGGAAACCTGGGGGTTTCCCTCCCCGAGGAGCGTCCTAGGAACTCCCCGTGTTAAAATCCCTGGGGATCTTATACAAAATCCCGGGGCAATCCCCGAGGGGTCGGGAATACTACCGGGGTTTTCCCCGCGATAAGCGCGTGGAGTCGTGCAACTGGTGGGTAGTTATGCATGTATACATACATATGTACATATGCAAAAAGAGTCTACTTGCTTGCTGACTTATATGCCCTTTAGTACGGTTGACCGACGCAGTATCAACGTTTCGTCGACGTTATTAAGACTGTCGTCGACGCACGCTTATTTACCTCACAATGTGTTCGACTGACGTATTTTGCAAGGCGATGCCCATTCAATACGTTAACGAATTTCCATGCACGCTAGGTCGCCGCAATGCCGTGCAGGGAAGGGACATAAGCAGCGCTCGTTAGACGCAATGCCATGCAGGGAAGGGACATAAGCAGCGCTCGTTAGACGCAATGCCATGCAGAGAAGCGACGTTATCGAGCGCTCGTTTGACGCAATGCCATGCAGAGAGCGACGTTATCGACGCTCGTTTGACGCAATGCCATGCAGAGAGCGACGTTATCGACTCTGGGTCGACCCAATGCCGTGCATAGAGCGACATTATCGACGCTCGTTGGACCCAATGCCGTGCAGAGAGCGACATTATCGACTCTCGGTCGACCCAATGCCATGCAGAGAGCGACGTTATCGACTCTGAGTCGACCCAATGCCGTGCATAGAGCGACGTTATCGACTCTGGGTCGACCCAATGCCGTGCATAGAGCGACATTATCGACGCTCGTTTGACCCAATGCCCTGCAGAGAGCGACATTATCGACTCTGGGTCGACCCAATGCCATGCAGAGAGGCGACGTTATCGACTCTGGGTCGACCCTTGAAAATGCCGTGCATAAGAGCGACGTTATCGACGCCTGAGTCGACCCAATGCCGTGCATAGAGCGACATTATCGA
>JAWNND010000756.1:0-17113 GCA_035043265.1 Drosophila testacea | reverse complement strand
TTCTCTCCCCCATTTTTCTATGAATGTAACGACAAAAGTCACATTATGTCCACAGTTTTGACCTCTTTCTCTCCGCCATTCTTCTATGTATGTGACGACTATGTTCACATTATGTCCACCACTTTGACCTCTTTCTGTCCGCCATTCTTCTATGTATGTGACGACTATGGTCACATTATGTCCACCACTTTGACCAATTTCTGTCCTCCATTTTTCTATATATGTAACGACTATGGTCACATTATGTCCACCACTTTTAACTTATTCTGCCCGCCATTTTTCCATGAATGTAACGACAATGGTCACACTATGTCCACCATTTTGACCTCTTTTTCTCCCCTATTTTTCTATGAATGTAACGACTATGGTCACATTATGTCCACCATTTTGACCTCTTTCGGTCTGCTGTTTTTCGATTAATGAAATGGACACAACCAAGCTGAATGAGTACAAAATCTGAACTGATTTTTATTCTTAAAATCATAGTCTTACGTAACTAACATGAAAATCTTAATTTCTAAGGCGCTTCCAGTCATTGGAAGGACGCCTGACATCTGCTGCATACATGTCTATTAACCTTTCCAGCCGTTCCTATAATTTACATTAGTGACCCTTTTTAGGTTACAAGTACATTTTTGGGTTACAAGTGCATTTTTGTGTTACATTTTTATTTATACATTTGCTTAGATCTAATTTCATAGTCCCTTCACTCTTTCGGTGTGTTTTCGGGACATAGTTAATGACTGCCATATGTTCATGCTTGAACATTCTGCCGGGGGCCTAAATAGGTTGTGGCTGTTGATGTCTTCTTTGACGTGCTTATATCATAACATTTAATATTTGAACATTTTATATAGGGCTTGGAAAGGCTATAGCTTGTAATCTTCTTCTTACATTTACTTATCATATTTCATATATAATTAATATCAATATTATAATTAGACCAATACCGAGGGACAAGTGCAAAGATTTATGATGGAACTTAAGTTCTTTTAATTCTTTTAATTTCTTTTAACTTAATTTTAACTTGGTCTATTTCGGCTGTATGATTTATATATATGTTAAGAAAACAGCTTCATACGCTTCTGAGTGAATGTTGTGGCTTGCTATTAATATATATATGTGCAATATGCGTTAATAGTCAATATGCCCTGTTCTGCATCAATTATATCAAACATCATATGATATAATGAGCCTATAAATTGAAAGTTTCACGCTTCATTCTTGGGGATGTGTGTGCTATAAATAACTTATTGTTTTTATTAAACTTGTACTCCTTTCTAGCAAAGCAAAATATGTGTCCATATCATAAAAACACAACTAAATCCCAAGAAGACTTTATAATTTCTATTTCACTCTTCGGATCTAAATATATCGAAGCTGTGCTGTTAATGCTTTCGATTACCCATTTGACCGTTGGCAAAACAGCACCAGCATAGCTAACCTGACTCCTGGTTTCGGAGGTCTGAAAAGCGTGAATTTCTTTTCTGATTTATTAATCAGTGGACATATTTTATTATCTAGTCGTGTAACCAAACCTTTTTGAATTCTAATTTTCGCTTCTCTCACTTTTTCATTTTTACCTTTATGAACCTCTTCAATTTTTCCCAGAGGCCATCTTGCTGGGTGGCAGCTCTCAGATTTTATTAACACTATCTGCCCTTCCTTGATATTTTGAGATTCTCTTTTACACTTATTTCTTTGTTGTAAAGTGTGCAGATAATCTTCTTTCCATTTAACCCAAAACTCTCTTTTTAGATTTTGAACTAATTTCCACCTGTCCAAGTTCCCGATTTTTTCATCTGTTATGGACTCAACAACATCTAAGTTTGGTCTACAAATTGAAAAATGACCAGGAGTTAATACTTCCTTTTCATCAATATCGCTACCAATCGTGTAAAGATGTCGTGAATTTAATACTCCCTCAATTTGACACAAGGGGGCTGACAATTCTTCAAATGTCAGACTGCTGTCCCCAATTATCCTTTTTAGATGATATTTCATCGACTTTACCCCAGCTTCCCAGATACCTCCGAAGTGAGGTCCTTCCGGGGGAATAAAACGCCACTCAATCCCAACTCTCTCTAAAATCGGCGCGATTTTAACATTGTCTCTGAGGTCTTTTTCATTTTTATTGTCCTCGTCTGTTTCGTTCTCGGCTTCTTTTCCCTCGTCTTCTTGGACCTCATCTTCCTGGCCCTCGACTACTATTTCCTCGTCTTCTTGGACCTCATTTTCTTGGCCCTCAACTTCTATTTCTCCGTCTTCTTGGACCTCATCTTCTTGGCCCTCGACTTCTATCTCTCCGTCTTCTTGGACCTCATCTTCTTGGTCCTCGACTTCTATTTGCTCGTCTTCTTGGGCCTTATCTTCTATATACTCTTCTCCTTTTATTTTGGCTTCTAATCTTTTTCTTAATTTCGTAACGTCAATTGCTAAATCCATGAAGTCATCATTGCAAAAGATTTCATCTAGATCAGTCGCGCCTATTTTATCGATTATCCTATTCCAAAGAAATTCTACTTTATTTTTCCTGACGATGCACTCATAAAAACCGGCAGTAGCTAATCGCTCAAATGTTTCATCCAGAAACCTTTGAAGCCGTTTTAATTTTCCATTAATTAAGTCTGCGGGTGTACGATTATCATCGAATATCATCGACTTTTCTAACACAGGGATTGAATCTCTGGAAAGTATTCCAGCTTCAATCTCCTTAAGTTCTTTAACTAATAACATTTTTTTTTTAAATGCTACTTATTTGTAACTTAATTGATCACTTATCTCGATCTCCTCCTTGACGCTTAGATGCTGCTGTTGGTGTTGCTGCTGTTGTTGGTGGCTGCCGCTGTACAGCTACTCTCTCCCTCTCTGGCTTCTGGTCTTGGCGTCGCCCTCAGTTTTCCAAAACTTCTCTCCGATTGCTGCTATTGGCGTCGCCCTTGTACAGTCAATCTCTTGGTGCCGCTTTTAAATATTGTAGCACACTCACTTTCTGATGTAAGCCTCAGAAACGCTGTATATATTTTCCGATGTCTGCCTCGGAAACGCAACTAACACTTTCACCAATTTGTGTTTTGGTTAGATTTTAAAATATTATACCCTGACTCTTACCACTGATGGGGGAGAACAAGGGTTTTTTATTTTTGCAATCCAGCTTCTTTAGCCTGGATGCTACTTTATGACTCTGTGTCTCTTTCCACTGACGGGGGAAAACAACAGAGTTTAAAAGAATTTAGCAACCTTTAGCTACAACTTCGTAGACTTTAAGGTGCTGGTTTATTATTTCTGTGTCTCTTACCACTGGTGGGGGAGAACAACAGAATGCTCGAAGGACCAAATGAAATGGACACAACCAAGCTGAATGAGTACAAAATCTGAACTGATCTTTATTCTTAAAATCCTAGTCTTACGTAACTAACATGAAAATCTTAATTTCTAAGTCGCTTCCAGTCATTGGAAGGACGCCTGACATCTGCTGCATACATGTCTATTTACCTTTCCAGCTGTTCCTATAATTTACATTAGTGACCCTTTTTTAGGTTTCAAGCGCATATTTAGGTTACAAGTACATTTTTGGGTTACAAGTGCATTTTTGTGTTACATTTTTATACCCTTGCAGAGGGTATTATAATTTTGTCACAAAATGTGTAACGCATTGAAGGAACCCATAAAGTATATATATTCTTGATCAGGGCGACGAGCTGAGTCGATATAGCCATGTCCGTCTGTCTGTCTGTCTGTCCGTCTGTTTCTATGCAAACTAGTTTCTCAGTTTTGAAGCTATCTTGATGAAACTTGGTACAGGTCCATCTTTTTGCTGCACGCAGCACATATGTCGGAATCGGCCGGATCGGATAACTATATCATATAGCTGCCATAGGAACGATCGGTTGGAAATAAACATTTAGTATGAAAAACTTTTTTGTCTTTCAAGACATCTCAACCAAATATACACATTGTGTGTTTAATTAAGTTTTAAACAGGCTGACCAAATTTGGTGTAAATCGAACTACTATATCATATAGCTGCCATAGGAACGATCGGTTCGAAAACAACATTTAGTATGAAAAACTTTTTGTTTCTCAAGATATCTCAACCAAATATACACACTGTGTGTTTGATTAAGTTTTAAACAGGCTGACCAAAGTTGGTGTAAATCGAACTACTATATCATATAGCTGCCATAGGAACGATCGGTTCGAAAACAACATTTAGTATGAAAAACTTTTTTGTTTCTCAAGATATCTCAACCAAATATACACATTGTGTGCTTGATTAAGTTTTAAACAGGCTGACCAAATTTGGTGTAAATCGAACTACTATATCATATAGCTGCCATAGGAACGATTGGTTCGAAAACAACATTTAGTATGAAAAACTTTTTTGTTTCTCAAGATATCTCAACCAAATATACACATTGTGTGTTTGATTAAGTTTTAAACAGGCTGACCAAATTTGGTGTAAATCGAACTACTATATCATATAGCTGCCATAGGAACGATCGGTTCGAAAACAACATTTAGTATGAAAAACTTTTTTGTTTCTCAAGATATCTCAACCAAATATACACATTGTGTGCTTGATTAAGTTTTAAACAGGCTGACCAAATTTGGTGTAAATCGAACTACTATATCATATAGCTGCCATAGGAACGATCGGTTCGAAAACAACATTTAGTATGAAAAACTTTTTTGTTTCTCAAGATATCTCAACCAAATATACACATTGTGTGTTTGATTAAGTTTTAAACAGGCTGACCAAATTTGGTGTAAATCGAACTACTATATCATATAGCTGCCATAGGAACGATCGGTTCGAAAACAACATTTAGTATGAAAAACTTTTTTGTTTCTCAAGATATCTCAACCAAATATACACATTGTGTGTTTGATTAAGTTTTAAACAGGCTGACCAAATATGGTGTAAATCGGACAACTATATCATATAGCTGCCATAGGAACGATCGGTTCGAAATCAACATTTAACAAATTTTGTAAAAAATCTGACGGCTTACACAGGGCACTGCAAGGGTATCCAAACTTTGGCGCGCCAAAGTTAGCTTGCGCTATATTTATATATACATTTGCTTAGATCAAATTTCATAGTCCCTTCACTCTTTCGGTGTGTTTTCGGGACATAGTTAATGACTGCCATATGTTCATGCTTGAACAGAGGGCCTTCTGGAGGGTATTCAGGGATGGCTGTTGCCAGTTTGTTTTTCTGGCGTTAGTAAATATTTTTGGTTCGGGGCGCAGCATATTTAAAACGAATTCAATATACCTATGGTCAGAGAATGAATGTTCCGTAGATACCTTCCACTCCTGAATAGAGTCGAAGATATTGTGGGAGGCAAGGGTCAGGTCTATGACTTCCTTCCTATTCTTAATTATGAAAGTGGGGTCATTACCTTTATTGCAGATCAGCTGATTCGTGCTGAGAATGTAATCTAGAAGTAACTCACCCCTTCCATTCGTGTTTGTACTACCCCACTGAGTGTGGTGGGCGTTGGCGTCGCACCCGACAATGAGGCCGATTTGCTTGATCTCACAGTCCTTTATGAGGCTTCTCACCTTTTCATCTGGTGGGTCTGCATGTTCGTAGGCCATGTAGCTTGATAGCAGCCTTACCGGAGTTTGCTGGAGCAAGAGAATACAAAGGTGCTTTCTTGCTAGAATGCAGGTTCTGATTTTACCTTGTGATTCAGGCACTATTAGCTTGAAGTCTTGGGTCCCAAGTCCAGAAACCTTGCCACTCACCAGCCAAGGTTCCTGTATCAGGACTATGTCTACTCCGCCTCCAGCCAGGCGGAGCAAAAGGGCAGCAGATGCTACCTTACAGTGGTGGAGGTTGATCTGCAGAAGTCTTATCGACATCTGAAGAATTGGCCTCCACCACTGTCTTATTTGCGTCCTCATCGTCGGACGAAGTAGCTGCTTCCATATCTGCAAGCCTGCAGAGCGCCTTGAGGTCGCGCGTAATAGTGGACGCGTCTGAGGCGTACCCCTCTAGCTCCGGGTGTTCTGGAGCTTCCATCTCAGAGGAGATGTCCTCAACAGCTGCTTGCTGTCGAGACACTCCTCCGTGGCTGCATCCGACTTGTACACCTTAATGTAGACGGAGCTGAACCCAAAATTCAGCTCTCCTCCGGCTGCCTCGATTGGGGCAAGTGATTCCTTATTGAGGATAACCACTGCCTGGTTTACGGCCCCTTGCATCTCCTCCACCTTGACCACCTTCCAGTCTTGTGTCGGAAGGCTGGGGTTGCATCTTTGGAGCATTTTTAGGATACGCTCCGGTTCCTTTATTGAGGCCGGTATCCAGATCCGTGCCCTTAGCCTCACCGGCACGTCGCACCAGTCGACCGCCACCAGGTCAGCTCCGGGATAAACCTCCCCGGCTTTGGACACCGCCATCTTGTACAGCTCTGCCGACTTTTCGTCGTCGCAGGCTACAACCTTGATGTTGCCCTGATACCAACCAACATCTTTGCAGGAGGGGGGTGGACCGGGCTCGTCTTCCAGCAACTCAAAACGGCGTATGGCTAACGCTGCCTCCACCCACTTCCATTGGTTTCGGGGGATTCTTCCAGAACTTATATTCCCTGCCGATGCCGAAACTGAGGGATCTGAGATCCCCGACTTATTTTTTATTTGTGAGCTAGGCTCTTGTATGTTTTTATTATTTTTTTGTATTTTTATATTTTTATACCCTTGCAGAGGGTATTATAATTTTGTCACAAAATGTGTAACGCATTGAAGGAAGCCTCACAGACCCCATAAAGTATATATATTCTTGATCAGGGCGACGAGCTGAGTCGATATAGCCATGTCCGTCTGTCCGTCTGTCCGTCTTTCTGTCTGTCTGTCTGTCTGTCCGTCTGTTTCTATGCAAACTAGTCTCTCAGTTTTGAAGCTATCTTGATGAAACTTGGTACAGGTCCATCTTTTTGCTGCACGCAGCACATATGTCGGAATCGGCCGGATCGGATAACTATATCATATAGCTGCCATAGGAACGATCGGTTGGAAATAAACATTTAGTATGAAAAACTTTTTTGTCTTTCAAGACATCTCAACCAAATATACACATTGTGTGTTTAATTAAGTTTTAAACAGGCTGACCAAATTTGGTGTAAATCGAACTACTATATCATATAGCTGCCATAGGAACGATCGGTTCGAAAACAACATTTAGTATGAAAAACTTTTTTGTTTCTCAAGATATCTCAACCAAATATACACACTGTGTGTTTGATTAAGTTTTAAACAGGCTGACCAAAGTTGGTGTAAATCGAACTACTATATCATATAGCTGCCATAGGAACGATCGGTTCGAAAACAACATTTAGTATGAAAAACTTTTTTGTTTCTCAAGATATCTCAACCAAATGTACACATTGTGTGTTTGATTAAGTTTTAAACAGGCTGACCAAATATGGTTTAAATCGGACAACTATATCATATAGCTGCCATAGGAACGATCGGTTCGAAATCAACATTTAACAAATTTTGTAAAAAATCTGACGGCTTACCCAGGGCACTGCAAGGGTATCCAAACTTTGGCGCGCCAAAGTTAGCTTGCGCTATATTTGTTGTTATTTTTTATGTTTTTGTTTGTTTTAATTGTATTTGAATTCATGTTTTGGACCCACGAGTGGCGGAGAAAGGGAAAGTCCGCCTGCACAGAGATCCGCATTGTGCAGGTAAGGCTAGGCACGACCGGAGGGCGCCAGGTATCCGGCCGCTCCATTCGCGACTGGGCTATTTTTTGAAAAGGGCCCCCAGCCAGGCTGACTATCGGCACGGGTCGCATGACACCTTAAGTCCAGCCCTTTCACCTCAAACCATGACAAGAGCCTTTAAGAATGCGCTAAGGCTATAGTATAGCAAGGGCTCATGCAGAAGACAAATGTCTTAGCTAACTCCAGTTCATGTAGAACTACTGTAGAGATATTTCCAGTCGGCACCCTCGTGGAGGGTTCAGTTGAGGATTTTGCCTACCCAAATGTAGCAGTAAATAAAAAGACTTAATCTGTGAGTTTGGTTGAGATAGCTCAAAAAACAACAAAGCTCTTCATACAAAATATTAACTTGCATATGATTTTTCCTATGGCAGCTATATGAGATACTCATCCGATCTTTACCAAATTTTCACAGATTGTAAGAAATACATAGCCTGTGAGTTTGGTTGAGATGGCTCAAAAATAAACAAAGATCTTCATACAAAATATTAACTTGCATCTGATTTTTCCTATGGCAGCTATATGAGATACTCATCCGATCTTTACCAAATTTTCACAGATTGTAAGAAATACATAGCCTGTGAGTTTGGTTGAGACAGCTCAAAAAAAACAACAAAGCTCTTCATACAAAATATTAACTTGCATCTGATTTTTCCTATGGCAGCTATATGATATACTCATCCGATCTTTACCAAATTTCCTCAGAATGTAGCAGTAAATAAGAAATACATCATCTGCGAGTTTGGTTGAGATAGCTCAAAACACAACAAAGGTCATCATATTATTGTTTTATTTGCAGCTGATTGTTCCTGTGGCAGCTATATGATATAGTCATCCGATCTTTACTTAACTTTCACAGAATGTAGCAATGAGTAAGAAATACATAGCCTGTGAGTTTGGTTGAGATAGCTCAAAAATCAACAAAGATCTTTATCCACATTTTTAATTTGCATCTGATTGTACGTATGGCAGCTATATGATATACTCATCCGATCTTTACAAATTTTCTCAGAGCGTAGGAGTAAATAAGAAAGACTTTATCTGTGAGTTTTGTTGAGATAGCCCAAAACACAACAAAAGTCATCATACTTTTGTTTTATTTGCAGCTGATTTTTCCTGTGGCAGCTATATGATATACTCATCCGATCTTTACCAAATTTCTTCAGAATGTAGCAGTAAATAAGAAATTCACAATCTGCGAGTTTGGTTGAGATAGCTCAAAACACAACAAAGGTCATCATATTATTGTTTTATTTGCAGCTGATTGTTCCTGTGGCAGCTATATGATATAGTAATCCAATCCTTACTTAACTTTCACAGAATGTAGCAATGAGTAAGAAATACAAACCTTTGAGTTTTGTTAAGATAGCTTAAAAATCAGCAAAGATATTCATACAACACTTTAATTTGCATCTGATTGTTCCCAGGTCAGCTATATGATATACTCATTTGATCTTCACCAAATTTTCACAGCTTGTAAAAATGAGTAAGACTTACATTACCTGTGAGTTTGGTTGATATAGCTAAAATATCAACACAGATCTTCATCCAAATTTTTAATTTGCATCTGATTTTCCCTACGGCAGCTATTTGATATAGTCATCCGACTTTTACCAAATTTTCACAGAATGTAGCAATGAGTAAGAAATACTTAATCTGTGAGTAAGGTGGAGATAGCTCAAAAACACAACAAAGCTCTTCATACAAAATATTTATTTGCATCTGATTTTCCCTACGGCAGCTATTTGATATAGTCATCCGATTTTTACCAAATGTTCACAGAATGTAGCAATGAGTAAGAAATACTTAATCTGTGAGTAAGGTGGAGATAGCTCAAAAACACAACAAAGCTCTTCATACAAAATATTTATTTGCTTCTGATTTTTCCTATGACAGCTATTTGATATAGTCATCCGATCTTTACCAAATTTTCACAGAATGTAACAATAAGAAAGATAGGCTTAATCTGTGAGTTTGGTTGTGATAGTTTAAAAAACAACAAAGCTCTTCATTTAAAATATTAACTTGCATCTGATTTTTCCTATGGCATCTATATGATATAGTCATCCGATATTTACCAAATTTCCCCAGAATGTAGTAGTAAATAAGAAATACATAGTCTGCGATTTTTTCTTCATACAAAATATTAACTTGCATCTGATTTTTCCTTTGGCAGCTATATGATATACCCATCCGATCTTTACCAAATTTTCGCAGAGTGTAACAATCAGTAAGAAAGACTTAATCTGTGAGTTTGGTTGAGACAGCTCAAAAAAAACAACAAAGCTCTTCATACAAAATATTAACTTGCATCTGATTTTTCCTATGGCAGCTATATGATATACTCATCCGATCTTTACCAAATTTCCTCAGAATGTAGCAGTAAATAAGAAATACATCATCTGCGAGTTTGGTTGAGATAGCTCAAAACACAACAAAGGTCATCATATTATTGTTTTATTTGCAGCTGATTGTTCCTGTGGCAGCTATATGATATAGTCATCCGATCTTTACTTAACTTTCACAGAATGTAGCAATGAGTAAGAAATACATAGCCTGTGAGTTTGGTTGAGATAGCTCAAAAATCAACAAAGATCTTTATCCACATTTTTAATTTGCATCTGATTGTACGTATGGCAGCTATATGATATACTCATCCGATCTTTACAAATTTTCTCAGAGCGTAGGAGTAAATTAGAAAGACTTTATCTGTGAGTTTTGTTGAGATAGCCCAAAACACAACAAAAGTCATCATACTTTTGTTTTATTTGCAGCTGATTTTTCCTGTGGCAGCTATATGATATACTCATCCGATCTTTACCAAATTTCTTCAGAATGTAGCAGTAAATAAGAAATTCACAATCTGCGAGTTTGGTTGAGATAGCTCAAAACACAACAAAGGTCCTCATATTATTGTTTTATTTGCAGCTGATTGTTCCTGTGGCAGCTATATGATATAGTAATCCAATCCTTACTTAACTTTCACAGAATGTAGCAATGAGTAAGAAATACAAACCTATGAGTTTTGTTGAGATAGCTTAAAAATCAGCAAAGATATTCATACAACACTTTAATTTGCATCTGATTGTTCCCAGGTCAGCTATATGATATACTCATTTGATCTTCACCAAATTTTCACAGCTTGTAAAAATGAGTAAGACTTACATTACCTGTGAGTTTGGTTGATATAGCTAAAATATCAACACAGATCTTCATCCAAATTTTTAATTTGCATCTGATTTTCCCTACGGCAGCTATTTGATATAGTCATCCGACTTTTACCAAATTTTCACAGAATGTAGCAATGAGTAAGAAATACTTAATCTGTGAGTAAGGTGGAGATAGCTCAAAAACACAACAAAGCTCTTCATACAAAATATTTATTTGCATCTGATTTTCCCTACGGCAGCTATTTGATATAGTCATCCGACTTTTACCAAATTTTCACAGAATGTAGCAATGAGTAAGAAATACTTAATCTGTGAGTAAGGTGGAGATAGCTCAAAAACACAACAAAGCTCGTCATACAAAATATTTATTTGCTTCTGATTTTTCCTATGACAGCTATTTGATATAGTCATCCGATCTTTACCAAATTTTCACAGAATGTAACAATAAGAAAGAAAGGCTTAATCTGTGAGTTTGGTTGTGATAGTTTAAAACATAACAAAGCTCTTCATTTAAAATATTAACTTGCATCTGATTTTTCCTATGGCATCTATATGATATAGTCATCCGATATTTACCAAATTTCCCCAGAATGTAGTAGTAAATAAGAAATACATAGTCTGCGATTTTGGTAGAGATAGCTCAAAAAACAACAAAGCTCTTCATAAAAAATGCAGTAAGCTACAGTGGAGCAAGCTCGACAGTTGGAGACCCAGTACTCTTTGAGTGCAAAGCGTTCACTAAAGATTGTTCTTCAATGTTGCGTACCATTCAATAGATGGCGCCACTTGATATACATAGAGGTCGCTAGCGTCTCTTCTTCCTTTTGCCTGTAACATTGTTAGATGAATAACTTCCGCGTTTATCAACCGATTGGAATGAAATTTTCAGGACAAGTTTGGACTATAGTGAGTATTATATATACCAAGGCGCTAGCATTAAAGGTTCTCTTGTAATTTGACCTCGAAATTTTGTATTTCAATTTCCGTGGGCGGAAAGGGGCGTGGCAAAAATCTAAAACAAACTTGTTCAATGCAAGATATGGATGAACCTTCATGCCAAATTTGGTGTCTCTAGCTCTTATAGTCTCTGAGATCAAGGTGTTCAAAAAAGGGACAGACAGACAGACAGACAGACAGACAGACAGACGGACATGGCTATATCGACTCGGCTGTTGATGCTGATCAAGAATATATATACTTTATTGGGTCTGCCACTCCTCCTTCTGCCTGTTACGCACATTTGCACAAACGTAATAGACCCATTTGTACTTTTTTAAAGTACTGGGTCTAAAAATATTAATTTGCATCTGATTGTTGCAATGGCAGCTATATGATTTAGTCATCCGATCTTTACCAAATTTTCACAGCTTGTAACAATGAGTAAGAAATACATAACCTGTGAGTTTGGTTGAGATGGCTCAAAAATCAACACAGATCTTCATCCAAATTTTTAATTGGTATGTGATTTTTCCTATGGCAACTACATATATGATATAATCATCCGATATTTACCAAAAATCCTCAGAATGTACAAGTAAATAAGAAAGACTTTTTCTTTGAGTTTGGTTGATATAGCTCAAAAAACAACAAAGCTCTTTATACAAAATATTAACTTGCATCTGATTTTTCCTATGGCAGCTATATGATATACTCATCCGATCTTTTTCAAATTTTCACAGATTGTAAAAAATACATAGCCTGTGAGTTTGCTTGAGATAGCTCAAAAATAAACAAAGAGCTTCATCTAAATTTTCATTTGCATCTGATTGTTCCAATGGCAGCTATATGATATAGTCATTTGATCCTTACTTAATTTTCACAGCTTGTAACAATGAGTAAGAAATACATAACCTGTGATTTTGGTTGAGATAGCTCAAAAAACAACAAACTCTTCATACAAAATATTAACTTGCATCTGATTGTTCCTGTGGCAGCTATATGATAAACTCATTTGATCCTTACCAAATTTTCACAGCTTGTAACCATGAGTAAGAAATACATACCCTCTGAGTTTGGTTGAGATAGCTCAAAAATCAACAAATCAAATCATCTAAATTTTTAATTTCCATCTGATTTTTCTATGGCAGCTATAGTCATCCGATATTTACCAAATTTTCACAGAATGTAGCAATGAGTGAGAAATATAAATCTATGAGTTTGATTGAGCTAGCTCAATAATCAACAAAGATCTTCATCCAAATTTTTAATTTCCAACTGATTTTTCCTATGGCAGCTATATGATATAGTCATCCGATCCTTACTAAACTTTCACAGAGTGTAGCAATGAGTCAGCAATACATAACCTGTGAGTTTGGTTGAGATAGCTCAAAAATCAGCAAAGATCTTCATACAAAATTTTAGTTTGCATCTGATTGTTCCCATGGCAGCTATATGATATACTCATTTGATCCATACCAAATTTTCACAGCTTGTAACCATGAGTAAGAAATACATACCCTCTGAGTTTGGTTGAGATAGCTCAAAAAACAAAAAAAATTTCATACTAAGCAATTTTGACCTTTGACCCCCATTTAAGCCCCTTCCAGTGGGGATATCAAAAAATCCCGTCTTATTGCACGATAATTATGTCTTAGCTATGTTGTGTAAAAATTTCATCTCAATATCTTGAACCGTTTGGCCTACAGCGTGATGACTAAGTCAGTCAGTCAGTGAGTCAGGACAAAGAGTTTTATATATAGATAGAGAATTTACATTTTCGCTGCTCTCTGTTTTAAAGTTTTCGCTGCAATTGGATTATTGCAGCAAGAGCGAGTAACAGTGCCATATACTGAAAATTGATTTTGAAAGCCGCAACACAAATGAATCGTAACACCCCCCCCCTCCATCACCCCTCTCCTTGTCCATCTTCTTTTGATTGTTTATTAATAGCATTAAAAGCCACTGTTCCTATGGCAGCTATACGATATAGTGATCCGATCTTGACCAAATTTTCTCAGGATGTAGCAGTGAGTAAGAAATACATAATCTGTGAGTTTGGTTGAGATATCTCAAAAAATAACACAGATCTTCATACAAAGTTTTAATTTGCATCTGGTTGTTCCTATGGCAGCTATATGATATAGTGGTCCGATCTTGACCAAATTTCTCAGGATGTAGCAGTGAGTAAGAAATACATAATCTGTGAGTTTGGTTGAGATATCTCAAAAATAACAAAGATCTTCATACAAAGTTTTAATTTGCATCTGGTTGTTCCTATGGCAGCTATATGATATAGTGGTCCGATCTTGACCAAATTTTCTCAGGATGTAGCAGTGAGTAAGAAATACATAATCTGTGAGTTTGGTTAAGATAGCTCAAAAAACAAAAAAATTTCATACTAAGCAATTTTGACCTTTGACCCCCATTTTAGCCCCTTCCAGTGGGGATATCAAAAAATCCCGTCTTATTGCACGATAATTATGTCTCAGCTATGTTGTGTAAAAATTTCATCTCAATATCTTGAACCGTTTGGCCTACAGCGTGATGACTAAGTCAGTCAGTCAGTGAGTCAGGACAAAGAGTTTTATATATATAGATAGAGAATTTACATTTTCGCTGCTCTCTGTTTTAAAGTTTTCGCTGCAATTGGATTATTGCAGCAAGAGCGAGTAACAGTGCCATATACTGAAAATTGATTTTGAAAGCCGCAACACAAATGAATCGTAACACCCCCCCCTCCATCACCCCTCTCCTTGTCCATCTTCTTTTGATTGTTTATTAATAGCATTAAAAGCCACTGTTCCTATGGCAGCTATACGATATAGTGATCCGATCTTGACCAAATTTTCTCAGGATGTAGCAGTGAGTAAGAAATACATAATCTGTGAGTTTGGTTGAGATATCTCAAAAATAACACAGATCTTCATACAAAGTTTTAATTTGCATCTGGTTGTTCCTATGGCAGCTATATGATATAGTGGTCCGATCTTGACCAAATTTTCTCAGGATGTAGCAGTGAGTAAGAAATACATAATCTGTGAGTTTGGTTGAGATATCTCAAAAATAACAAAGATCTTCATACAAAGTTTTAATTTGCATCTGGTTGTTCCTATGGCAGCTATATGATATAGTGGTCCGATCTTGACCAAATTTTCTCAGGATGTAGCAGTGAGTAAGAAATACATAATCTGTGAGTTTGGTTAAGATAGCTCAAAAAACAAAAAAAATTTCATACTAAGCAATTTTGACCTTTGACCCCCATTTAAGCCCCTTCCAGTGGGGATATCAAAAAATCCCGTCTTATTGCACGATAATTATGTCTTAGCTATGTTGTGTAAAAATTTCATCTCAATATCTTGAACCGTTTGGCCTACAGCGTGATGACTAAGTCAGTCAGTCAGTGAGTCAGGACAAAGAGTTTTATATATATAGATAGAGAATTTACATTTTCGCTGCTCTCTGTTTTAAAGTTTTCGCTGCAATTGGATTATTGCAGCAAGAGCGAGTAACAGTGCCATATACTGAAAATTGATTTTGAAAGCCGCAACACAAATGAATCGTAACACCCCCCCCCCTCCATCACCCCCTCTCCTTGTCCATCTTCTTTTGATTGTTTATTAATAGCATTAAAAGCCACTGTTCCTATGGCAGCTATACGATATAGTGATCCGATCTTGACCAAATTTTCTCAGGATGTAGCAGTGAGTAAGAAATACATAATCTGTGAGTTTGGTTGAGATATCTCAAAAATAACACAGATCTTCATACAAAGTTTTAATTTGCATCTGGTTGTTCCTATGGCAGCTATATGATATAGTGGTCCGATCTTGACCAAATTTTCTCAGGATGTAGCAGTGAGTAAGAAATACATAATCTGTGAGTTTGGTTGAGATATCTCAAAAAATAACAAAGATCTTCATACAAAGTTTTAATTTGCATCTGGTTGTTCCTATGGCAGCTATATGATATAGTGGTCCGATCTTGACCAAATTTTCTCAGGATGTAGCAGTGAGTAAGAAATACATAATCTGTGAGTTTGGTTAAGATAGCTCAAAAAACAAAAAAAAATTTCATACTAAGCAATTTTGACCTTTGACCCCCATTTAAGCCCCTTCCAGTGGGGATATCAAAAAATCCCGTCTTATTGCACGATAATTATGTCTTAGCTATGTTGTGTAAAAATTTCATCTCAATATCTTGAACCGTTTGGCCTACAGCGTGATGACTAAGTCAGTCAGTCAGTGAGTCAGGACAAGAGTTTTATATATATAGATAGAGAATTTACATTTTCGCTGCTCTCTGTTTTAAAGTTTTCGCTGCAATTGGATTATTGCAGCAAGAGCGAGTAACAGTGCCATATACTGAAAATTGATTTTGAAAGCCGCAACACAAATGAATCGTAACACCCCCCCCCTCCATCACCCCCTCTCCTTGTCCATCTTCTTTTGATTGTTTATTAATAGCATTAAAAGCCACTGTTCCTATGGCAGCTATACGATATAGTGATCCGATCTTGACCAAATTTTCTCAGGATGTAGCAGTGAGTAAGAAATACATAATCTGTGAGTTTGGTTGAGATATCTCAAAAAATAACACAGATCTTCATACAAAGTTTTAATTTGCATCTGGTTGTTCCTATGGCAGCTATATGATATAGTGGTCCGATCTTGACCAAATTTTCTCAGGATGTAGCAGTGAGTAAGAAATACATAATCTGTGAGTTTGGTTGAGATATCTCAAAAAATAACAAAGATCTTCATACAAAGTTTTAATTTGCATCTGGTTGTTCCTATGGCAGCTATATGATATAGTGGTCCGATCTTGACCAAATTTTCTCAGGATGTAGCAGTGAGTAAGAAATACATAATCTGTGAGTTTGGTTAAGATAGCTCAAAAAACAAAAAAAAATTTCATACTAAGCAATTTTGACCTTTGACCCCCATTTAAGCCCCTTCCAGTGGGGATATCAAAAATCCCGTCTTATTGCACGATAATTATGTCTCAGCTATGTTGTGTAAAAATTTCATCTCAATATCTTGAACCGTTTGGCCTACAGCGTGATGACTAAGTCAGTCAGTCAGTGAGTCAGGACAAAGAGTTTTATATATATAGATAGAGAATTTACATTTTCGCTGCTCTCTGTTTTAAAGTTTTCGCTGCAATTGGATTATTGCAGCAAGAGCGAGTAACAGTGCCATATACTGAAAATTGATTTTGAAAGCCGCAACACAAATGAATCGTAACACCCCCCCCCCTCCATCAC